>BGPR01028803.1:0-19711 GCA_013235015.1 Araneus ventricosus | reverse complement strand
AGGTGTTATTTTTTAATACAATAAATAATAATTTCATTTAATATAAAAAGTCGAAAAACCACAACATGATTTTAAAATAACTGATTACGTACGTGACTCAAATTCAGCTTCGCTGCTAAAGTAAATCATTAAAAAATTGATAATATTTATCAGAGATGACTGATATACTTTCAAGAAAAAGAATTTCTCGAATAACAAAATTTTTAATTTTGTTTCTTTCAGCTCATGAAGTCAAAACGATAGCAAACTTGAGAAAAATAAATAAATGTCCCATTTTATTTTAGTTTTTCCCCAAACGATCTCATGGGGCTGGAAGATTAAGCGGCAGACATAGTTCAGCCGGAAAGTCGATCCTTTCGGAGAATTATCTGCGAGAGAGATCGATTGCATTTCGCGCCTCTTCAGGAACAGAAAATTCTTATCGGAATGCGACGAAAGCAAAAATTTTCCTTTATCTTGCGTTCGTTCTGTCTTTTCCGAGTAGACTCTGTTTATTTATTTGCCGTTAGATTGAGAAGAGTGATTAGGCACAGATTCAGCAGACGATAAGATTGATTTGTTCTAACTTATTTTAAGTATGGGAAGAATTTTGTTCGATTTTAAGGCTTAGTGGATAACGTGGAATATTGTTACCCACAAAGAGTATGGTCTAAAGATGGAGCAAAAGGCTGAAAAAGAAACGCAATAAACCGTCACATATGAATGCTAAAGCGAGATTCTTTGGTTCTTTGTTCCGGTCAGAAAAAATAAACGTGATTTAAACTTATTTCGAATAAGCTGTCCTAGATTGTTCCTTTTTTTACTTATAAATACATAATCCATACTAAAAAAAATTAAAAGACGTAACAGGTTTATTTTTTTCTATATTAGTTGTTAAAAAATTTTCCTTCCTAATTTTTACTAAACATAGAATTATTTTAACTCTATTAAAATAAATTATTGCAGTTCAGTATAGTAATTGCTACGAACATTATTAATGTCCGTTGTGTGGACACATGCTTCCCACTTAAGGGGACATCTTACATATGGGGATGAGAATCTGCAGTATAAGTAAGTACAGTGTCACTTCCCGGTGGGATACAATAATGGCGTGGGGGCGGGTTACCTCCTACCGATGAAGGGTCGAACCTCTGTGTAAAGGGGTCGCCACACGTGCTGCCTGTAATGCGGGCTATAATGCAGGGCCCAGAGTGCCTGAATTATTTGTCGTAACGGCCGGGTCTTTCATGTTTTATTTGCATGCCAAGGCTGGGCAGAGTAACTCCTCTTTGCTTTGTGTGCTCGCACAAGCTAGTTTTCGAATCAGAATTAACAGTAAAGTGACTTGACGTCCCATAGTAGTCGGAACAGTAGTAACATCGACTCTTTGCCTTGACTTGACCCCCATCCCCAATATCTAGAGCGTCCCACGGTGAAGCTCTGATAACAACGAAACACATAAACCTACACACGAGAACTTACGTGGCTAACACTGCAATGCATTCAAGTCTCAGAAAGCTCACGATGGCAGAAACATATGGAGAGATGAAAGAAACAACAGAAAATCAATATTTCCATGAAAACTGTAGTAACGATATCAGTGGCGAATCCATTGGGGATCCTATGGGGTTGTAGCCCCCTCCCGAGATAAACCAAACTTCTTGATTTTTTTCAAATCACTACACCTGTTTATTCTTAATCTTTTTTAAAAAATAAAATGGGGCAACATTGATTTCTGCTTTGACAGGCTTGAAAATTTTCCCGCTTTTGTAGTCATTTCACTCGTACTTGTAGCGCGTTAACGCGATCGAAAATATTTTTTGGCTATTTATTTCATTGCGTTTTTAATAAATTGTCGAAAGTATTGTAGAATCCTCTGTGATTCTTATTGTCAGCTGAGTAAAGTTAAAGTGCTTTGACTTGTATAAGCCATGAGGTCACGACGATACAAAATTTTTATGACCTCAGTCACCCCAGGAATGAAATCCTGAATTCGCCACTGAATGATATTGCGACTGTCTTGGACGAACGATATTTTGAACATACTAGAGTTCAAGATGATTTATCTTCAAGGGGATGTTTTTATTCGCACCAGAAATGAAAATGTGTGGGAGACGTCGTCAATATTTTTTCCTTCGGAGGGGAGTGCAAAAACGTTTTTGTCCTGACTAAACAATAGATTGTGAAATACAATGCGAACAGTCTGAGGTGAAGTAAATTATTCTTATAATACGAAAGCCTATGTCATTTGGTCTGATGCTACATCGTACTGGCAATGGTTGTTAAAAAAATTTACGTTTTGAATTACTACTTTTTTAATAATTTATTTAGCAAAAACTGTACAGGTGATAACTATAAAATTAAAGGTTTGTTTAATTAAATCAATTTAAACAGAATACGGTGAAAACAGATAAACAATATAAACTGCCACAGCACATTTTGGCAATTCATATTACATATTAAAGAGAACGAACAACTGGTAAAATTGATCATGTTTCGTAATAAAAAATACCATCTTGAATACAAGCGTACGCGCAGTATAAAAAACAGTATTCATAAACGCGAATCTAATATGCGAAACATTTATAATATTTCATTAAAACTCCAATAAGACAGCTGATCTTTATAAATTCGTTTCACTGTAAAATACTGAAAGTTTCCATTATATAATTTTAATGTACTATTATCTTAAATGTGCTTTATTAATATCAAAGGTAGGCTCTTTTCAAAATAGAAAGTATTACAGAGAAGCAAAAACATTTAAATCAACTTGTGAAGGAATTAATGGATGAAGAAACTTTATTTTATTGATTTCAGAATTTCATTTCTTTAAATCAGAATATCCAACTCAGAAATTAGGAACTAAGTTTCTAGAAATCATTTTAAAATGATTTTGAGAAACCAGACAACGAATTAGAAATGTTTGATACGGTGAAAATGAAGCCACAGAAGCAGGTTTAATATTAAAGCTTTCAAGCTCGTGACATGATGACGATGCAATAGAGCCATTACGATCTTTTATACACATTATTTGCAACAATTCGTCAGCTACTGATTCTCTGAGAACTTAATACAACGCACCTTTACGTTTTAGATAATGAACTGCATAGAAACACATAAATCGCAATCCATTCACGTGTTTTGTCATTAGGGGTCGTCCACAAATGATGTCACGCTTGGAGGGGGGGAGGGGGTTCATGAAATTGTGACAAGGGTGTTGAAGGGGATAACAAGAAGTGTGACATCACACATTTTGGTTAAAATAAAATAAAATTTTGAAGTTATTTTGAAATTACCAGAATTTGAGGGTATTTTTTTAATCGGGGCTAAAACAACTTTCATGTGATTTTTTTTTCACTTATATTCCTTTCTTTTCGAAAAAGGCATTCAAGGTAGGTTCTGAGAATATGGCAGCAGCAGAAATTCTTCACCATTAGAAGAAAACCTCCCCTTGCTCACAAATGTCATTAAAACACATAGTTAAAGTTTCAAAATAAAATTTAAAATATGATCTATAACATAGTGCTTTGTTTCTGAGCTGCAAGTATATGTTTATGTAATACAGCGTGACATGTGACAAGGGGAAGGGGGTATAGTGAAGCGTGACACTTTGTGACAAACGAGGGGGGGGGTCAAAAATATTGAAAAAAGGGTGACATCATTTATGGACAGCCCCTTATCGCAGAACATATGAATAAGTAATCCATCTAAAACAGAACAAGAAATAGTTAAATAAACTAACTACAATAGAACCCCGGGAATCTCGAACCCCAGGAAACCGAAATTTCTTATAATCAGAACATCTTTTTTTTATTTTTTTTATTTATTTTCTGAAAATGTTTTACTCAAAAATGAAAAAAAAAATAACAATTACGAACCAGAAACAAAGCTAATGTTTATTCCTAACATAAAAGAAGTATTCGAATTGATCTTTAAGTATGAATATAGCACCTTAATTAGAAGAAACAAACTCCGATATCTTCTTTATACCCTCAACATGTTTGCCACTGTACCACAATCGCCGCGTGCTCTTTCCGTACGTCTTCACAGAGCACCCAGTAGTCAATACTCTACTGCATTTGTTATATCAAGAGAATTTTACCAAATTCTGGAATCCGAATAAAGGTCAGCCCCAATTAGTTCGGATTCCGGGAGTTCTACTGTACGTTCATTAAAACTTTAAATTACTCTCTCTGACCCTTAGCTTTATCTCACAAATGGAATCATTCACTATTTTACATGAATAGTTTCTCGCATAATAGAACTAGAGAGCCATATATATTTAAGAAAGGACCCACTATCTAAAAATGGCAGTCCACAGAAATCAAGAGGTTTATTCAGCTTTTTAAAAAAGAACTTTTTTTCATAAAAGAAATAACTCGTCACTCGCTGTCGTTGACATAAATCCAAAAAGTATATTCGATAGAAAACTATCAAAAGAATTCTAAAGTGGCGACCACAACTTTCTATTTATGGAGTAAAGTATTTACTTTTCACATAGGGTCGTGACAGCAAAAGACGTTATCTAACTATGCTCAGACTGAATATTTTACTTCACAAGAACCATATCAAATTACAATAAAATTTTCTCATAAATCTTAAATATGAATACATCATCATATTAAAGATTATAAAAATGATGGCTCATTGATTTTTCGTATCATAAAATATCTTTATAGACTAAATAATGCTATTTTCTTTGATAATATATCTATTTCAAGTACTAAACTGTTATTTCATGCAATACTTTTTTTTAAAAATGAAATTTAACAATTTTAAAAATGAAATGTGGAATTGAGCTCTTATAATATTTACTGAAATGATCCAAAGTAAACAAAATAATTCTGGAACAATGAAATAATTAATTATTACATTTAAAAAAAGCACGAAGAAATATATAAGCATGCAGTTTGCATTACTTTCATTATTTTTCTTTCAAGCTAATTCATCCACATAACCAAATAAGGTTAACCATATTCTATGTGTAGTAAAAGCTGGGAAGGAGAAATCAGTAGCTAAGTTTTTAAAAACCATATTACAGCAATCTTCCTTTAATATGAACTATTAAAAGATGCTACAATCTGGGAAGAATAATTCAAATTCGGGACAACCCAGGACATAATTCAAGGTATCCAAGTAATTCAAATGCAAGGCACAAGGACAAAAAAAGTTGAAAATAGAGACTGTCCCGGAAAATCCGGTTAGTATAGCGCTTATAATGAAACAGACCAAAGCATTCATAACACAGAGCCATGCCATCTGTGATCATTACAATAAGTTCTAACAGATCGTATGCAACTTAAGAAATTCATAATCTCTCTGTTAGTAAAGGCAAAATTTAACAGATTTGGCTCAACAACAATTATTTTGTACTCAAAAAGGCCTAAAATGTAAAAATTCATCGAAATCTCAAAATGAAATTTTCTGACTATTGCAACCCAATTTCAGTGTAAACTTCACATTCGGGATGTAACGAACTGTAATTTGAACGAATAGCCGAATATTCGGCCAAAATTCAGGCCGAATACCAAATTTTATTTTTAAAAAAACATTGCACTTTTGATTGTAAAGAAATATTTTTCAAATTTTAAATGAAAAAAATTAAGATGAAATAAAATTGACTTTTAATTATTTGTATATTTAAAAAAAAATGTTAATGCTTTTATGTATATTTGCAATATTTTAAATATCTTAATTCTAATAATAAGAAATGAGGAACCCTCATCATTTAGGAGTTTCTTCAAAGAAATAAAACAGCCATCATTGCAGAACATGACAATGACAAACACAGAAGAAAATTCAATGGATAAATTACTAGAAGTAAATTCATATTTTGGTTAAAAAAAATTTCTAATAGGTAGAATGGAGTGTCCACTTAATTGGTGGGAAAAAAATACAGAAAAATTTCCAAGGTTTGCAAATTTAGCAAGAAAATGTCTTTCAGTACCTGTAAACACTATATATTACCGTTTACTATAGTGACCGTTTATTTTCTGAAGCTGGTAATATATTTGAAACTATATGGAACAGACTTATATATGATATGCAACATTATTAAATACACTTATGTAGTGTGCAACTTAAAATTGGATAAATAATATTTTTTTTTAAATAAATGTACCGGAATGCAATATTCTTTATTAAATATATTTAAAAGAACATTTTTTTAGAAAGCATTTTATTCTGTCGAATAACTGTGTAGCATTCGGCCAGACTGCATACTGGGGAAAGGCCGAATAGGCCAGATACTGAATATTTATTACATCCCTAGTTGGTATTATAAGTGTATGAAACTAAACGGAACAGACTTCCTCTTGAAAATGCTGAAAAATTATTGTTCTTGCATCATGACTTCAGGGTTTGCAATGGTAAATTATATGGAACTTTATTAAATATACCTACGCACTCTGCAACTGATATGTAATTTAGCAATATTCTTTGCTAAATGTGTATTTAAAAGAACATTTTAAAAAATTCTTATCCTGAATACATTCGGCCGAATCTGCTTAGTATTCGACCAGCCGAATATTCGGCAAAAGGGCCGAATACCGAATAGTTGCCGAACATTCGTTGTATCCCTTCTTCACATACGAGAATGTAAAAACCAAATTCATAAAAATTCACCATAATGGAAACTTAGAATGATTTCGGTGATAGATGATGGAAAGGAGTGAGGAGTGTAAAATCACTTCGAGCCATATCATATCGTATTTTTAGCAGAATTTGAAGTTATGAAATAAATTTGAATTAACAGCATGACCTTTTATTTCTCGCCAAACTTTTTTTTTTGAAATGCTAACTGTTTCTGAAAATGCACTGAATTAAAAGAGTAAAACAAGCGATCACTTCCCTGAACTTAGTCCTCATAATCAGGAATTGATTAGCAATATACCAGTCATACAAAAGACAATAAACTGAACGCATTTTATGCAATCATGACCCAACCGCAGTTCTGTGTATTTACGGTTAATTGTTTTAAACTGTACCTGAGAGCAAGTAGTGTACTTTTTAAAAGACAAACACTTCACAAACTGTACATCCGATTATTTATAATGCAATAATTAATTTCGGAAAAATACAGAATTTCGATTTTTTTTCTTTTCTGTTATGTATTGCGAAAATGGTTGTATCTCAAAAATGTCCTCATTGTAGTTGGTTCTTGGTTGCGCAACTGAGTCCAAATGAACTTTTATTTATGCAACTTTAGCGTCTAGTACGAACAATTACACATTAATAACAGAGGCAGACGACAAAGCGGAAGATTTCTAGAATAGGAGTTATCCGAGAATGACCATTTCATTTGTGAGTGCTTCGAACTTTCAAAATTGTTCACTTATTAGTAATTTCGGAATTTTTGAAGTAAAAACTTAATTTGACTTTTTTTATATAAGGGAAGTGGGGGTAAGAGTACGCATTTGGCATTTTTTTTCCTTGCGTTTCGTAATATATATTTTTTTAAAGCTAAAATTTTAATTTTTTGTACCCTTCTTTCTAAGTTGATAAACTATGATTCAGTTTATTTTCGAGGCTCTAACTTTTCAATTCTCATTTTTATAACGAAAATTCCACTAGGTACGTACTCTTACCCTCCTTTCCCTTATATATATAAAGCATACAGAACTTATGAAGTATAGCTTAGTTACAAAAATCTTACACATCCTCATCAGAATTACAATGAATTTAAATAGAATTATAGAAGGTTAGATGATTCAGAGAGGAATCGAAAATGCAATTTATTATTGCACAGAAGTCTGCCAATTACCTCGTATTAAGAGTTCAGGCATTGATTATAAAGGACTCAGGAAATATAGAGAACTGTAACGACAGAAAATTTAAGAGGAAGAATTTTGAATCCATGAAATCAAAATTCAGTAGAACCTCGATTATCTGAGCTCATTGGGACCGTAATCACCTGGGATAATTGAAAACTCGGTTAATAGAGATTACATTTTAAATCATGATTTCTTTTCCTTAGACGAGGTCTTCCAAAATTGCTTTATTTCAAATTATGAAAAGAAGTCCGCAAGCACTTACTGTTCAGCAACGGATTCCGAGACTACCACTTTTGGACGATTTTGCACCGGAAAGGGGTGTCAAGCAATGAGTCACATGAGCGCATTTCCGGAGTTCTTTGTTAGATCACGCTGAGTAAAATGCAAACACCACCCTTCAATTCTTCACTTTCCCCCTATTTTGATGAAAATGACTCCGCCCGGTGCATGCGCAAAAGCGTGGAGGGTTTCCGAATTCGTTGCTAAACAATACACCTATTCTTTTATTGGTTATCAAACTTCTTACATGCATTTTTGAATATTAATTAGTTTTGATAAGAGTATTCGCCAATGTTACAGATTTTCGCAGTCTCCTATGTATTTTACTTATAATTTTTTAAGGGCTACTCAAAAGAATATTTTCCCCCGCGCAAGAACGCGAAACTATTCGATACATTTACAATGCCATTTTTTTTTTCATGAAATGCAAATCCATGCATTTTCATGATCACTATTAAAATGCTTAATTATGGAAATGTGAGTTTTTGTTTTCCCCTCTCAATAAGTTCTTGAGTTATAAAAAGATCACCTACCGATAACAATCGCACCGTGAAAATCGGCTCCAATGCCAATTTTGGCACCCTCTTATTAAAAATTCTTTGACTCTATTAAAAAAAATGAAAAACGCATTTTTATTTTCTAATGCCGGCTCGGTTAATAGAGACTTCGGCCTAGGGATGGCGGTTATTGCGAAAATAACCGGTTTTCGGTTATTCAGGTTTTTTTTCACCTCCGGTTTAACATGGCGGTTACAACCGCTCAAAATAACCGGTTTTTAAAATAATCGGTTTTCGGTTATTTTTCTAACAAAACAAACGCCGTTTGCAGATAAAATATTTTATTAATATTGTTTTTACAGGAAATCAATCCAATGGCCAATATTTATCTGTTCATAAAGATTCTTTCGGTAATACGTCAACCAACAGACGCCTCGAGGAAGCGGTTGTCTTTGATTGGCCTATGATGATGAAATTCAAAGCTTCATAACTTGGCAAATTTTAACCTAATCGAACTTAAAATCCTGCCTATCTTCCGATTCGGTTTCTTTTTACCCGGTTATTGGAGTTTAAAAAGATAACCGGTTAAAACCGGGACAAAAAAATAACAGAAAAAACCGGTTAACCGAAACAAAAAAAAACCGGTAGGTTTTTCCCATCCCTATAGAGGCCAGAATAATCGAGGTTCTACAGCAGATGAAAAAAAAATCTATGCCTTTTTGACATACGAGATCGAGAGCTTATTTGTGATGTAGTTGAAAGTGTATGGGGGTTGGTGATGAAAGATGCTAATTATGAGTTCATAAAAATGACCACAAGCAAGGTTCCGCCTTTTTGACATTTTATTGGAAATTAATATTATTATCACTGACAGTTACAGATGAAAAGAAACAACAGAAAATGAAATGCAGCACATGAAAAGGGATATAAATTTTTACACTTAACTACACGATTACTTTAGAAGATGACTATAGTTCACTATTATATCAGTAAATATTCTTATCAGGAAGATCTTTCTTTTATGCCTACTTTGTGATTGAACTCGTGAAGCTGTACAGCTATTTTTTTCAAAAGAAGCCTGCTAGATCCGCACAGAAAACGTGAGACAATAGCCTATTCTTGATATTCTTTAGTAAAAATAGCGTGGCTTTGCAAACAGACTGCTAAAACTCCTTCACTAGGAAACATGTTTTTAATTTTCCCAGTAAGTCATATTTTTCCCACTTAACATTTTTTTTATCCTATAAGAGGATTATATCTTCAACATGTCTTAGCTCCAAAAATAGCCAGATTAGTTATAAAGCTCAAACAATGGATAAAACGTACGTGTACGGCTGTATTAATAATTAAAACTTGAAAACTAATACATGACGGAGATAAGAACTAGACTGTTCTTTATTTTCTTATCTAACTAGCTTTTCTTCTTTCAAATATTTTAAAGCAATATAATTCTAAAACAATATATTCGTTAGAACATCCATATAGTTTTATTGCTATTCTGATTCTTTTAACGAACAATTAAAGAAGTTATTAATTGACACTTTGCGAATATCCAGATACATTAGATCGAAATTTAAACGACCTCTTTTTCCCACATTTAATTAAAGCCTCAGAAAGAAAAATTGGATTAATTACATATAATGTTACAAAACTAGGATAAAGCGAAAGAAAAATAACCGTAAACAAACGGTTGCTAAGCGACCAGGAACTCTCGAGAAATCGCCTATTTATTGCGCATCGAAGTAGGTCGAGATTTAGGCTTAAGTATTTTAATAGTGTCCTGGATTTAATAGTGAAGAAATTACAACTAGCTGAGACAGAAAGAGAAAAGTTCTTTTTACAATTTTGAGAGACAATTTCAACAGATTGGTTTTACAGATTCGGAAATGGAATACCGAAGAGTTGACAGAAGATTGTAAAATGATATTGATGCAAATGAAAAAGGCATTTTTATCACAAATTTGTGTTCTGACGTCTAATATAAAGTGATGAATCCTAATTATTTCCTTTTCAAAATGAATCACTGGGTAGAGACAATATAGCTTGGCTAGTAGATAAGTTTATGCGCATGTAGCAAAGCCAGGTTAGACGAAGTAACAATATTTATAACTAGCAGTACGCGCACGGCGTTGTCCGTGGAATCAAAACTTAAACAAAATAAAAAAAAAAAAAAAAAAAAAAAAAAAACGCCGCCCACAATGACATGAAAAAGTTTTGAAAACAAAAACAAAACGAAAGATATACATTATTGATTTTCCCGCTTATTATTTTTTTCGCGATAATGGCATTTTAACTGTAGAAAAACAGTACAGAGTACGTTAATCCAAAAAAAATATTAAAAAATTACAACGTAAAAATCATTATTATACAGCAAGCAAAATATGCGAGACAAATAGACACGTTAAGATACTGCCGAAAGTAATAATCGAAGTCATTTAATTGAAGGTTATGACGTCACCTGCGCTCTGCACCGTCAGGCAATGAAATTGCCAGCAACGTTCCGGAGGAAATGTCGCGGGAGGAAGCTCGCTAGAGAAAAATATTTTTCAACTGACCAGGAAAAAATTAATTTAAAGAAACGGGAAAAGATATTTTAACCGTTCTTGTTTTAAATCCGACAGAACCGTTCCAGTTATAAGCTGAAAAAATTGAAAATAATAATGTTATTAGAACGTCGGATGCAGCAAATTTAAAAACAAAAATAAAATTTCGATGGCAAAACTGATTATTTTTTAAAATTTCTCAAAATTCAGCAAATTACGTTTGAAGCTCTTCATTAGAACGAAAATTGTTTGTTCTATCCGATGGTGTATTGATTGTTTTTCAACTATCATTAGAAAAGATACTACAACCGTAAACGTGCCGAAAATGACCCAAAACAACACAAAACATTAAATAAAAATTTTCTAGAATTAATTTTAAAATTCGAGCTTCGAAGTGCATTGATTCACCATTACGACTACCTGTGTGCCGAACTTCATGGCTATAAGTACTATAGATTCGTTTGGACATTGCGCGCGCACACACGCACAAACATTTCCTTTTATAAGCATAGAGTAGTAGCACTTCCGTACAGGTCGAATTTGGCGGTAGCTGCCAATAAATGTAACATACAGAAAAAAGTAGGCGATGCCGTTAGGTATGGAAATTGGAATTTTTAATTTAATGCAGCTTATGTTGCCCACACACAGTAATTTTGAAATGTAACACTAGATAAAACGCTTTTCCTTGACTCCGAAACTAAACATCATTACGATTCTCTATAATCGCAGGTAAGGACACGAAACTGTAATACCGTAAACACTGTCTACAACCGTATGGCGCCATTTAGTGTACTACGTTTTAATGACATTTGGATAATCATCGTCATGTCGCTGGCAGTGAAACAGCTGAAATGATAAAAACTATATGAATGAATATTAATTTCTTCTTACAAATCTTTTAGGCGTTTTAATGAAATAGAAGCCACCTAGTCGCACTCATACCGAATGTAAATGATGTTAATATATTAAAAATGTAAGTAACTAAATTTAAATATACAACCTACAGTACTTTGAAAAGATATGAGAACGTATAGTAAAAATAATAATAATGAAAAGTAATTATAGTTTACTTTGCTTGCCTTTTGGCTTTGTCTTGACTAATTCTGTAGGGTGCAAAAGTTCGTGCGTGCGTATGTGTGTGTCCTACCGAAGCTTTGTCCCCTCCACTCCGACAAAGAAGTGACACTTTGGAACACTGCAAAATTAGTGAAGACAAAAATAATAATAATAATAACTCTCGTGAACTCAACTTATGTTCTCAGTGTCTCAAAAATTGTGTGTGAGATATAAATAACAGAATATAATGTAATAAATAACAGAATATATGATAAAACAGAAATGTGTTTCTCGAAGACGTGAGAAAAGGATAGAAAATTCGAAAAACATTGTGTACGCCAGAGTAAGAAAAGACAAAATCTATGAACAAGTAAATGAAATGTCACCCTCAAAAACAGGCAAAAACTAAAAAAAGATGCTTTGTTTTGAATAATTTAAAATTCCAAAATTGATTGATAGAGGTGCCACATTCAATAAAAAATTAATGGGAGCGAGTATCATGAAATGAAATGATGGAGAATTGGCTCCCAAAACCTTATTACAATCCTCAAGCAAACACGTAAGTCACATACAAGCAAATGCAACAATACGGAAGTGTCACCAAATCGATTCTGCTAAGATGACGCAAAACAGTTTGGAGCAAAAACCACTCGTTTAAGAACGACAATAAAACCAGTTACAATATCACATAAATATTACTCAAGTTCAAATCAGGTTATAAATCTACAACTTACATTTACATCTATAAGTGAATAAGACGCGACAAGAGTAAAAGTTAAATTCTGCTATAAAGTACGAAATTGCAAAGCGTGCTCAGAAAATCCATAAAATAACTGCAAAGGTCGATTAGACATCTTTATTGCTTTACAACTGTAAAACAATTTGATGACTTCAAAGTGTGTTCAGACTGTTAAAGATATTTCACCTTCAAACAGCTAAAATTATAAAAAGTTGCAGGAAAAATTAGCCTGAAAATAATTTTGTCATGACTATTTTGAAGGACTATCGTTTTGAGAAAGTTGATATTTAGCTGATATGTTATTATTTTGATAATACA
This sequence comes from Araneus ventricosus, assembly GCA_013235015.1. NCBI lineage: Eukaryota > Metazoa > Arthropoda > Arachnida > Araneae > Araneidae > Araneus > Araneus ventricosus. The sequence continues at coordinate 6,528 of BGPR01028803.1, read as the reverse complement.
AATTGGCTTATTGTTACATCAAGATAAATTACAGCATCAGCAAAAACTTGGGATAACTTCCTGAAACGAGGCATCAGAAGAGCTTACTTATTGATTTTCACATGCGGAATTGTATGCGGCATAAAAATGTAAGGACAAAAAAAACTTAGATAAATATAATAATCGTTTTTAAATTTCTTTTCTGAACGTGTTTCCAATTTAAATTCTCAAGGCTGGAATTTTATTGAAAATTCGGCGTAGAAGAAAGTTATAAATAAAGTACGAGGAAAGTCTTAATATCTAATTTTTTAAATATGAAATAATATACTAAATACTTAAACTTCCAATGAAATAACAAGTTTTTCGCCGCCTTCTATATACACTGTAATCATCACTATATGCAATTTTTTAAGTCAGCTATTTTTCCATCATCATCATTTAAAAAAAAAAAAACATTTTGACTTTCTGTTTTTTATTCTAAGGAGGAGGTGTCTAAGTGACACTTAGTTTCTACCATTTCGATTCTAATTTTAATTCTAAGTTAATTTATTATTGAACTGGAAGAAGGAGGAGTGTGTTCAAGTAACACTTAGTTTCTGCCATTTTGATTCTCATTTTATTTAAGTTAATTTTCGTTCTAAGTTTTATAATAATTTATTTAACTAGGAGGAGGTGTCTAAGTGGCACTTAGTTTCCGCCATTTTGATTCGTTTTTGAATTTTTAATAATTGTTTTTGGTTATTGTTTAAAGGCGAGTTTGTGTGTTTAAAGTTTAATGTTTTTTAATAACAGAAAACATTAATTTTCAATAAGATTATCTATTTATAAATTTAGTTCTGAAAGAAAGCATAAAATATTCTGAATTTTAATTTCTGTCACAACAGTATTTAAAGTCCTTTAACAAAGAAAAAAAATGACTATGCGCCTTACATTATATTCTTCAATTTTTGTTACGGTTACTTAACTAGCTGTCAATGTCTACAGAAGGCGAATTGACAATGGCAGTCCTGAATTCAGACTCATTGACCACTTTTATAAAATTCTAAGGAAACAGTTAAATATTTATTTTTTAAAAAAAGATTAATTTCAGTATTTTTTTTTTAAGTTAGCTTCTAAAGAGTTTTCCCCTTCCTGATTTTTACCGTGCACTAAAATATAGTCAATCTATTCTATTATTTTAGTGTTCTCTGAATATTATTCAATTCCATGCCCAGGCCTGCACTAAAATTAAAGTGAACAGAACGCCGGTCTGCAATTCAGGGTCCGTTCAAATATTACGTAAGCACCTAAGGGGGAGGGGAGGGGGTTTGTGATTTGCTTATTTTTGCTGACAAGGGGGGAGGGAGGTATGAGTGATGCTTACGTAAGACATTAAAACTACTTTATTTCCGAAAATCTCTTGTAACTTGCAAAAATAATTTAATTAAAAAAATTAAATTTAAAAGAAAAATTAAATTTGGCAAAAGAAAATTAAACTTGAATTTTTAAAATTGTGATAAAGTAAGAAATTTTCTCAAACAAAATTGTAAGGAAATTAAGTATATATATATTTTTTCATTTTAAGCCGAGTTAGGGTTTTTTATTTGAATTAAGTCCTAAAATTTTTAAAATTAGATTATTACTGTTATATGTTTTGTGAAAAAAAAAGAACGGGGGTGCTATTTGCTTACGTAATTATAAGAGGGGATTTGCGATTTGCTTATTTTTGCTGACAAGGGGGGAGGGGGGTCAAAAATTACCAAAAACATGCTTACGTAATATTTGAACGGCCCCTCACTGTCCTGGACCCATTCACTACCCTCCCACTCTACCTCAATATCTAGGCCTAGGTGCAGAAAACGTTATCATGTTACTACTGCCGAACATTAATATTTAGCGCTTTCAAAATGAACACACTGTTGACAACAATGACATGAATCGTCTGATAATTTAGAGATGAAATCCACTTCTCAAGTTCAAAAAAGGAGGAGAAAAAAAGAAATCTGCCATATAATCCAAAATAATTCTTTCATTCATCTTTTTTTTCCAAGAATAATAGTTAAAAAATCTATGATAAGAACTCGATCACGACTGCTTCATGACCACAAAAGAAAACCGAACATAAAATCTGACACACTCTAAGCCGCAGACGGATCAGTTCTAGATGAGCGATCCCGTTTGAAGGTCAAACTGATAGTGTTCGAGACCTTCATGCAAGTCCATTAAAAACGATCATCAAATCCGCAAAAAAAGCTAAGCATCTCGATAGAGGCGTCTGTAAACGATCCCCAGACGAGTTCCGTTCCTGCTTTATATGCAAGATTCGAGTGTTGACGATCCTGACCGAATTGTCCAGAAGACAAACGACGAAAAAATTACTGCTTTCTCAAATGGCCACTCACCGTTACAATAAATGCATCGCCGAATGAACACAATCTCTGTTTTATCGGTCTTCGTATCGCGAGAATCATCATACCGAAGGTCGCTGTGAGGGAATCAACATGGAACCCAAAACCTCCTAACTTTTAACATTAATTATCCTCCAAACTTTTAACATTATTTATCCTCCAAACTTTTAACATTAATTCCTAAAAATTTTACTTCAGTAGAAATTTAATTAATTTTTAACCTTTGATTCCAATTTAAAATTATCTTTACAAGGTTGTCAATCTTTATTTCTTTCCGCGCCCTTTGATAAGTCTTTTTACTTTCATGCACCCCCCAGCATCCCTCGCCATCCTTATTAATTAAGTTAAGAGCAGTGGCAAATCCAGGGGGGGCTATCGGGCTGCAGCCCCTCCCCCAGAGCTAAACCAAAATTCTTGATTTTATTTAAAACCACTACAACTTTTTGTTCCTAATTTTCATTTTTAAAAAATAATAAAAAAATCGTGATAACATTGCTTTCTGGCTTGAAAATTTTCCTACTTTTCTAGTCATTCCACTTGTACTTGTAGCGTTGTCGCAGTCGAAAACATTTTTTTGTCTAGTTATTTGATTGCAATTTTTATTAAATTATCGAAAGTATTGTAGTGTTCTTTATGATTCTTATTGTCAGGTGAGGAAAGTCTGTAAAGTTCAAGTGTTTTGGTTTACATAAGCCATGAGGTTTGACATTCGTCACTAAGATACAAAATTTTTATGACCACACCCCCCCCCCCCAGACCCGAATCCTGGATTCGTCACTGGTTAAAAGCTAAGGTTAGCTTAGGACTCAAACGACTTGAACACACCAGGGATGAATTGGTTTACACGAAGCGCTTGGACTCAGAGGTCCTCAATCTCCGATACTAATTACTACTTACCAATGGTCTTAACTAAAAAAATTGGTTAAAATATAAATTAAAATATAATAAACGGGGAGGAGGGATCTGAAAGAGAATATTAGATTATTCACATTAGATAACTCGTTCATGCGTCCTTTCAAAAACTTTCATTCATTCACTCATACGTCTCTATCATACAACAATTAAAATATATAAAAGGAAGGAAGCTTTTTACCTTATTTGGTGACGAGCGAACAACAACCGAACGACTTGAATTAACTTAATAGCAATTGTGGAAATTATTTTTGATTTCAAATTTTTATTCCAGTATTTTATAATAGCATTAGTTCCACGTCCTAACAAATGAAAACAGTATTGATATAGTATCGTATTAACTTTGGACGAAAGATAACAATTATTCACCGTGATAATCAACTATTCAAGTGCAGGACAATTTTGGTGCAATCTTTGAACTTGTTTCTTATTGCGAATTAAATAGGTACTTTATTGCTTTAATACCGAGTTCTTGATACTTTCACTGGCCCAGTAAGCTTTCGGACTTGCATAACACTCAATTTTCTGTTTTTTCTATTTTAATCCCTTATGTTTTGCGTTTTCCTCCATCACGTACCCCTAATAGATCCACCGCGTTTTCCCGGGGCTAGGCGTACCACAGATTGGGAACCTCTCTGCACTAGGTAAAAGTAAGATAATGTAAAGGATAATTAAAAGTTAAATGCAGAGGTGCAATAATACGTCGCATCGAGCGGTACTCAGTAGTACTAACAAATGAATATGAAAATACGGAGTTTCATGTACTGTACTCAGTAGTACTAACAAATGAATATGAAAATACGGAGTTTCATGCAAAGTACTCAGTAGTACTAACAAATGAATATGAAAATACGGAGTTTCATGTACTGTACTCAGTAGTACTAACAAATGAGTATAAAAATACGGAGTTTCATGTACTGTACTCAGTAGTACTAACAAATGAATATAAAAATACGGACTTTCATGTACTGTACTCAGTAGTACTAACAAATGAGTATAAAAATATGGAGTTTCATGTATTGTACTCAGTAATACTACAAATGAATATAAAAATACGGAGTTTCATGTACTGTACTCAGTAATACTATCAAATTAATATAAAATATGGAGTCTCATGTACTGTATTCAGTAGTACTAAAAAATGAATATAAAAATACGGAGTTTCATGTATTGTACTCAGTAGCACTATCAAATTAATATAAAATATGAAGTCTCATGTACTGTATTCAGTAGTACTAACAAATAAATATGAAAATACGGAGTTTCATGTACTATACTCAGCAGTACTAACAAATGAATATAAAAATACGGAGTTTTTCATGTACTGACTCCGCACATGAAATTCCGTACTGTGAAATCCAGTTATTTAATTCTTTTAGATCCAGTAAGAGTGCGTTTTAAACTTCCATTCATTAAAAAAAATTAGGAAAATGCCTGTAGAACATACGAAGCCAGCTTATCAGTCAAATGTCCGGGTACAACAAGCAGAGGATTAAGATGAAACATTTTAATTTACATAAAATTATAAAATATAAATTTAGAGGGTACAGTAGCCTTAAAAACATTTTTCGCAAATTTTATTTCCTCAACTGGAGATTATATCAACTTTCATAATTTAGCTAGTTTTATTTTTATAACTTTTTCTCCTGTCACACAGCATTTTAGAAAAACTGTGAGCTCCATTTAAAATCGTTCGCTTAGCTGCAGCATTTAAAAACGTGCTGATATTTAAAAACTAAATTATTAAACAAAAGAAATTATTGCAATATAATAATCTCTTTTATAATAGAATTTAGATGCACTTTCCAATTCATGATGTTTTCTCCTTAATTGAAAACTTTCTATTGAAAAAAAGGACTAATGTATGATGGAACGCTAGAAACCATATTTATAATTACGAATATTTAATTAGAAAACTATTTTCTAAAGTTTCAGCCCTCGTCATTTTTATATCATCGAAAATTAGAGGGGGGAAATGTCTCTCAAATTTCATCAAAATTATTAAATTAAAGAAATGTCTTCTACACTCAATGGAGTGTAGAAAAACATTTTACTTCAAATTTATAATGTAGTTTTTAGACATATTTTTCGTAGTATTCAGCAAACTTTTCCAGCTTCATATTTAAATGTGATATTTATTTATATTCTTTAAGTCACAGTTTTCGTTAGTTATTTTGAGAGAGTTAGCGAGAAAAGCGTCAAAATAAGGGAAGATTAATGCTTTTCTTTAAAAATTTACAAAATTAAATTCAATAAGTTTTCGAACATATGGCACGATCATATACAAAGAGAAACATAACATTCAATTAGCTATATATTTTACAAGGTGTACAATTTCTCAAGGTGAATTTTTCTGCCCTCTAATAAACCATAACAATGACGTCACATACCATTTATGGATAAACTAGACATAAGGTCAGCGTTTTTTTTAGTGCCACAGTTATGATTAAATATCTACGTATCAGATGGTTTACGTGAAATGCGGCATTATGCAACCCTAAAGAACTGACTTCATAAAAACGCGAACTTTCTAATATTACTAATGCGTGCGTGCTTCCGCAAAAAAAACTTTTCGTGGTTATCTATTTGTACATCATTTAAGGAACTCATCTCATCGTAAAAATAAGCATTAAAAAGCTTTTCCGATTCGGATGCAAAGATGAAAACATGTTCTCAGCTGCTGTGTGTTGGCATCTGGAATAAGGAAGCAATTTTCAAGAGTAACTAGATTAATTACAGTGATGACTGGCGTTTAAAAAGAGAAGATTTAGACGTCAGATTTACAGAACATGATGAAATGATTTTGGGTTCTTTCAGGAAGTATCGTCCGTGAATCGCTCAGCGGAATCAAAGCGAGGTTCAAACAGCTGGATTTTGCCTTGAAATGACCAGATATCCCGATTTAAGATTCTTTGTTCCGGATTGAAAGAAAACGCTACGAAGTTGTCCCATTTTTGCTACGAAGTTGTCCCATTTTTATATAAAATGTCCCTAATTATCCTATTTAACCGCTTCGGACCGAATTATTTTGTAACCTACGGTATTCAGGACGAGTTAACTCGGTTTAAGTCCTTAAGCGGTAAATTCGAAATTTTTTAAAAAAAGGATTAATTTGAATTAATTACAGTACAACCCCGGTTCACCGAACGAAAGGGTGGAGAGCCGTTTCGGATAACGATTTTTTCGGTTAAATTATGAACATCTAATATTATTTTGTATCTAATTGCAATATGTAATTCTGAATGTGTTC
>BGPR01028802.1:0-19711 GCA_013235015.1 Araneus ventricosus | reverse complement strand
TATATGTAATAATCTGGTTTAATTTTACTTTGAATTCTAATATTATATATTTTAAAATCTTAGTACTATATTAATGTATACCAAAATCGCCTATCTTAAACTCCAGTTTCGTTTTATTTCCCGTGCTGGAAGTATATTAAATCTCGCGTTTTGGTATATGCCAAAAGCTAAATACGAATTACAGCTCCGAATATATTGTGAAAATATTTTAACTAAAATATGTTATATATACTATATTAAATCATAATTAATAATTAAAATATAGATTTATATATTTAAGAACGTATATATATATTTTAAATCTTATTTTATATTATTTACATTATCTTCCCCTTCTTTATATATATCCCCATTTTGTTTGCTTTCTCTCTGTAAGAACTCTCCGCATTTTCTTACCGCAGATTTTTTCTTGACATTTTGTTTTATGATTGTTTATGTTGTATATATTGCTTTTACAATTCTGCTAGGATTGTTTCTTATTTGTTATATATCTATATATATATATATATATATATATATATAATTATAAATTAATTATATTATTTGATCAATTATGCCGTTTCATAGTTGGAAATCTAGTTTTGGCAATCTGTGATGTCAAGCTAAGTGGCGGTTTATATTAAAAATGATGAATTCTGGTAAGGATAGGTAGAGACACTGATTATTTTATGTTTAATGAAAAGTATGGGTATTTTATTATATGATATATTTATTATTTTTAGTGCAATGTAATAGTGGAATATATTGTTGTATTACATATTTTTATCTTGAATTTTAGTCCTTTCTATATAGTTATGTTTTATTGTTAGGGCTAGTGTAAGATTTTTCTTTCTAAAATTCTTTCATTTTAGGGTAAATTACCCTGTTTGTTTTTTCAACAACTTTAGTAAGAGGAATGGTTTGTACAGCGAAATTAATTTAACCTGGCTAAAGCTTGTCCACAGCCAAGCTGCTATATTAATTGTTGAAAACTCCATATACTTGGATCGCCTTTTTCAGTACTTTTAATAACAACAGTTTTATTACATATTTGCATATAAATGTTTAAAGTTAATTTTTTGTTCATGGTATCTATAGTATTTTCAATTCTTTAGATTTTGTTTTAAATTTGAATATATTGTTCAAATAATGACTTTTTAGTATAGGATTTGCTTCTTGATATGTCTTGTTCACTTTGTTTCTGTATGTATGATCATATATAACAAGTTATATATATATATATATATATATATATATATATATATATATATATATATATATATATATATATATATATATATATATATAAGTTATAATACAACAAAATTGTTACCATTTCGAAATAACGAAATTTAAAATTACATACAAGTAAAAAATCTATAGTAATCTAATAGAGTGAAAAAGAGTTAGTCGCGTTATATGATTTCCAACAGCCTTTTATCGACTTGAATATTGGAGCAAATAATTTTCTGTGAGTTTCTCATGTATTATTAAGTATACATTTTCTTTATTCTGGAGCATTCTTTGCCAGTTAAGGTATTATCTTTCATTCCCTTATAGATAAATTTAATTGTGTGGTTATATGGAATAAATAATGTATAGACATTTTTTTATAATAGCACTTACTAAGGAAAGTTGAGAAAAATTAAGATCGTTTGCCTTAATACACGGAACCATTTGTATCATAAAATCTATTTTTGATTAAAAATAACTTCTAATATCCGAGAAGAATTTGCATTGAGAATTAGGAATAATATTTACATGCATATCTTCATGCACAAAATTTTTATCTTCATGCAAAAATGATAATAAGAAATATCAATTGTTAAATTCAACGTTCTATTTTCATAATCATCTTTTGATTCGTTTTAATAAAATCAGATTTTAATTATTCTTATTCCTAAAGTTTTATTTTTGATATATTTGAGTTGATAACACTTTTCTTAGAAGCTGTTTCCTGAGAAAGGGTTTTAACAGCCGAACATCTATGAAAAGTTACATTATTAATCTGAGATATCCATGTAGTAACTTGTTTAAAAGGGGGTTTGTTTATAACAGCAATTTACATTAGCCCTTTCAAGTTACTATATGAACTGTGCAGTATTTCAAACTAGTTTTAGACTGGGTACCTGCTGAAATCGAATATTTTTAAAACGTAGTGCACAACAACCAATCATTTTCTATTTTTTACGATACAATTGTACATTCGAAAAATTAAAGCCATGTTAAGCAATTCTTTTTGTACATTAAAAATATGTATTCATCGAAATTTCTGTCTGGTAAGAAGTTTGCAAAACAAAATTAAATTTTAAAAATAAACTCTGCTAAAAAATAATGAAAAGAAAAAAGATGCAAACAAAATCAGAGAAAAAGAAAGGAAAGAACTAAAGTACAAATTAAATCAAAGGCATACAAATATGATATCTTTTTTATGGCTCAATATCAGGAAACGAAGAAGTTTATTATTCAGAAATCTTATATTTCAGTGATATAAATCATGTGTAAGAAATATGAAATTGAACAACCAATGATTATACAGGCAGTACACAAATAAAGTGACAAACTTCAAAAATTAATTTTTAATAAAACTAAAAATGTTGGAACTACGTTTTTTTAAATAAAAGTGCATCTCAAAAATCTTTTTTCAGATAGGTAACGCGACGTTACGCCGTTCCAAATTTGTCACTGCGACAAAATTCCGTACGCAGTAGCTACCGATCAGCAGAATCCGATGCTTGTTTTCTGGCTTCTTTTTTTAGTTTTTCTTGAATATCACGAAAACTCTTCAGTTTTCACACTACGTGTGAATTAACAAATTAAAGAGCGTAAAATCCCCTACAAATACAATGTTTTTATTTTTCTTCCAGTTTTAATATTTCTCAGATAATGGCTCTAAACAAAGTTTTGATTTCCAGTAATTGACGACTCCTTAGACCACCGAAATGGCATGTTACCCTATTAGCACAAGATGCTGTACAATATTGCTACGATATCCTCACGATATTGTGCGGTATTCAGAATATCGAATAACATCGTGAGGATATCGTACAATATCTTGTGCTAATAGGGTACCTATCTGAAAAAAACTTTTTAAGATGCCCTCTCATTTACAATAGATTCGTAGTTCCAATTTTTTTAGTTTTTTAATTAATTTTTGAAATGTGTCGCTTCATTTGTGTACACTATGTATTTTAATTGCTCTCGTGTTACTCGACAAAAATAAATGTTTGCTCTAAATTTATATATATACATTTTTTTTATTTCTAATTCTTTGGACGACAATAATTTGTTTCAATCTAATCTGATTTCAAGAGATAATCATGACATATTTTCTCTTATTTCTGTTTAGTTTTCGCTAAACTCGTTACATTGCTAAATAGACCTTTTAACACCGAAGCTGGTTTTTTTCAGTTATTTCGAAACGCTGTTCCTGCGCAACAATTTATTTCACTTCAACTTTACCATTTATACTTTATTTCTTTCTAAATAAAAAAGTTACTCTATTAAAAAGTATCTAATAAAGTAGAGTTACATTGCAAGGAGATAATTAAATATAAATAAATTATTTTGAAGTGTATTCCACTTACTTCAAACAAATGGTACACATTTTCTTTAGATATGTAAATGATTTGTATAACTTCTTTTTGCTATACAGAATCGACTTCATTTATGCTTATATTGTAAGCATGAAATGGTAATATAATAATAAATACAATGAATATGCTTTATGTACATAAATTACTGAAATATATATTTAACATACATATTAATGATCATATTACAAGAGGAAAAACGACATGGTGCTACATAAGAGTACGAGCAGTTTGAAATTAGATTGCAAGCGTAATTACTTTTAATACGTTATTGTGACGTCATGTTATTCGACTCCGTTCATGATGTCAATACCTGGATGCATTTATAAGTTGTGGTAATTAATTCAAATACAAAATAATAAAACAGGGAATTACAAAATAATCATCGAACTTTTAAATTATGTAACTTTAAAAACATTAATTAAACTCTGCAATGCTAATTGGAGGACTTAAATATTTATTTCTACACTTTCAACATTTCCAGGAGAGCCACCAGATGCAACTCAAACGCCTTTTCACATTAAGAAGTAAAAAGAAAGAATATTATGATATAAAAGATAATTATGGGTATGCCAATATGGTTGTGACAACTTAGCTTTGTCTGTTATTTGCAAAAGTCTTCAGATTGAACTTTGGGGTTATATTATAAAAGCTGTGTAGGGTAAACAAGTCAGTTATTGATACCCTTAAAGCGATATTTATACAATTAATTTATGAAAAAATATTTCAATCAATTTGTGATACATTGTAACTTTCTCTGAGATATTTCACTTTAAGCTGAATAATGGGTTACATAAAAAATTCCTTGGAAAGTATTTTGAATAAATGGTGCGTTATTGATTATTCACACCCTATGAATGAGTAATTGACATCATAGTTATTGGCATCCATTCATTTTTATCTAGTTTACTTTTAATTGTCTATCTAAGGTTAAGTTAGGTAAAATTGAACATCAAAACAAATTTAAATGTCTTTTATTTTTTATATAATCATGAATTATGAAATTTCATTACCTTAGGAAATTTATGAAATTTTATTAATTTATGAAAAAATATTTCAATCAAGTTGTGATTCATTGTAAGTTAATCTGATTTATTTCACTTTAAGCTGAATAATGGGTTCCATAAAAGAAATACCTTGGAAAGTATTTTGAATAAATGATGAGATATCGATTATTCACACCTTATGAATGAGTAACTAACATCACAGTTATTGGCATCAATTCATTCTTATCTAGTTTACTTTTAATTGTCTACCTAAGGTTAGGTTAGGTAAAATTGAACATTATAATAATTTAAATTTCTTTTATTTTTATGAAATTATGAATTATGAAATTTTATTAATTTATGAAATTTTATTACTTTATGAAATTTATGAAGTTTTATAATTTTATGAAATTTATGAAATTTTATAATTTTATGAAAAAAATATTTCAATCAAGTTCTGATTTATTGTAACTTTATCTGAGTTATTTCAGTTTAAGCTGAATACTGGGTTCCATAAAAAAATTCCTTGGAAATTATTTTGAAATATATTTTGAATAAAGGTTGCGATATCGATTATTCACATCCTATGAATGAGTACTTGACATCAAAGTTATTGGCATCCATTCATTCTTATCTAGTTTACTTTTAATTGTATACCTAAGGTTAGGTTAGGTAAAATTGAACATTAAAATAAATTTAAATTTCTTTTATTTTTTATTATATCATGGATTATGAAATTTTATTACTTTATGAAATTTATTAATTTATGAAATTTTACTAATTTATGAAATTTTATTACTTTATGAAATTGTATTAATTTTATTACTTTATGAAATTTTATTAATTTTATTACTTTATGAAATTTTATTAATTTATTACTTTAGGAAATTTTATTAATTTATTAAATTTTATTACTTTTGAAATTTTATTCATTTATAAAATTTTAATAATTTATGAAAAAATATTTCAATCAAGTTGTGATTCATTGTGAGTTTATCTGAGTTATTCCACTTTAATCTGAATACTGGGTTCCATAAAAAAAATCCTTGGAAATTATTTTGAAATATATTTTGAATAAAGGGTGCAATATCGATTATTCACATCCTATGAATGATTAATTGATATCAAATTTATTGGCATCCATTCATTCTTATCTAGTTTACCTTTAATTGTCTACCTTAGGTGAGGATATTTAAAATTGAACATTAACATAAATTTAATTTTTTTCATTAAATTAAACACTAGGGGACCAATACCATCATCTGTCAATAGCTGTTATGTTTACCCTATACGTGCCACCATTTCTAGCCGCATTGAATTGGCTCCAGACTCGTAATAGCAACACTTTTACGAATATAGACAACGAAATCTCCCAGTGTCTCTGGGGGAAATTGAATTACCGTAGAGATGTGTATTGCTTAAGGAAAGGAAGATATACCAAACTTTAATAAATATTCGAAAAATTTAACTGTTTCTGCTCTTTAAGGGGCAATAATTATTTCCGTAGTTGTAATACTTTTTAAAGAATTTAATCTCACGATTATTTTGTTTTAACCTGTATCGCTTAAGCAATACTATAATTATGTATACAAATGAGGTTAATAATTAATACACGAACTCAATTAAGTTTAGTATGGAAATATAATATCTAGAATTCAAAAAACAATATCATAAAGACACAGTGTTAAATGCATCTGTACCTCCATTTATAGAAAATAATTTCATAAGACGGTAATGCAGTTGTTTAATATTTGCGACTTTGTATGTTTTATTGTACGAAAATTCTTCACACATGTGCTTACGTTTGAATTCATCAAATTGTTGTCGCAGGTTTAAGCTAAATGCCAAACAATTATCCAGCAATATTTCTATTATTTAAATCGAACATTCATTTATGCAATTTTCAAGTGAATTATAGTTACAAATACCAGAACGAAATCCAAATTTAAGCAATCTCAGCCAAAGGAAATGTAAATATTTAACGATTTGTAATAGTTTTGCAGGGAAGCTAAATTCAAACCAACTGTTCTCAACGTGAATATTTAAAGCAGGAGATATTTGCTCTATCTTTGATTTCCCTAATAGTTTAGTTTGTATATGTTTGGGAAGAATTAACATTAAAAATTAAGCAGTTAATCTTCAACTATGATGGCTTCATTGCATTGTTTTCCTTAGCACTTATATTGCTTTTTGGATATAACGTCTTGGTATCCGTTGGCGAAATACTTAGCCCATAAAGTAGATGAGAAATATTTACAGTCAATAGTAAATTATTACATGATTGATATTGTGCTATTCTTAATAAAAATCTGTTTTTAGTAAAATGATTTTAGTTTAAGGGGACTTGGCACCCTAAAATTTTTTTTCTACAATTTTGATCAAACTTATTCAGTTTTGTAGTAGATAGACGTAAGCTGTACAGAAACTGAAATTTCTAAAATATTTTTCATTTTGAAAAATTACAAATTTAAAAAGATTTAAATCTTTTAAAAAAATTAAGCCTTTTTTAAATGCTTCTTCTCATACAATTTTTAATATTTTCCCCAAAAATTTTTGAAAGGGACCTCTCAATGTTCTTAACAGAAATAGGGATCAGATTTTTGATATCTACATTAGTTTCAGGGGGAAAAATTGTTCAAAATTTTGAGAAAATGTTTGGAAAATATCAGAATTTTTCACTATGTACATCTTTGAAAAAAATTCTAATCAAAATTTTTACAAATCCATCCGTAATTCTATTAAGCATGCATTTGTGAGGGAACAGTAAAAAAGGTTCAAGTAATTAGAATAAAAAGAGATCGACTTTTAGCATTTTGTAACAGACACAATTTTGGAAAAAAGCGAACTGAGAAAAACAGCTTTAAAGTTTTGAAAACAATAAAATTGTAATAAAAACAACTTATATCAAACTAGTTTTTTCCAGAGCAATAACCTGACATTTTCAAGTCCTATGTTATCAATTTTATTAATATTTATTATTATTATAATTATTAATTAGCATCATCATTTATAGGGATGATTGGAAAAAATTCCAAAAAAATGCGAAAAATTTCACTTTTTTCAAATTCTTTTAGTCAAAACATTTAATAAATGATCTGCAGTATTATTTATCAAATATCTATTATAACAGAGCAAAAATTTAAAACCATTTTATTGAAATTTTATTGACAGTGAGAAATTCAAACAAAAACGAAGCAGTGATGATGATGATGATGATGATGATATGCTTAATAAATAATAAAGAAGCGAAAGCAGTAAAACAGTAAACAAAGATTAAACCGCTACTGTTTGAAACAACTATCTTGCTTTGCTTTCATGGAAAAAATTAAGGTATGTGACTACCTTCGGAGCACTTTTTTTCAAATTTTTAAATTTTTAATGAAATATTCATGTTTTTAATTGAAATGATTTATAAAACTAAGAATTCCAATTCAATTCCATTGACTTTCAAAATATAGGCAATTTTTGGCAAAATTTTAGTGAAAATTTGCACTTACGCCAAACCTCCAATAAATAAGTTCTATTGAATATATTTCATCAATATTTGCACAGTATATAGCTAACATGCTTATCTGTGTTATGAACTAGGATATTTTTAATACCTCGAAAGGTGTTGGAGATATTCCAAACTTTGTGAACAAACTCGAACTTTTTAGAAAAAGTCATCGATTTTTCTCACTAAAAAGTCATTAATATAAATAAATATAGGCAGAGAGCTTAGATTCTAGTTCATAACATAGCTAGAAGCAAATAAAACATTTTGGCCAAATTTCATTTTAATATCTTAAAAACATTTTCCAAAATGATGTTTGCCGCGTAGAAAAATATCGAAAATTCTAATTTCTCAGAAAACGCTTTTGAAGATTTTCATAGAGTACAAAAAATTTTGAACACATCTTAGAATCTTAAAACTCGCCATATTTACAAGTTAAACTCTCTTTTACTTGATTTTAAACGACTTTTGTGTTCTTTCAGCTTTTTAGATTTTTTCTGAATAATTTTATATAGTAGATAGTTAGTGGCGTCTCGATATCTGAATTAGCTTTTTGTCAATTTTCATCTAATTTTCAAGCATCTATGGATAAATTTACATTTTCAAAACACTTGAGAACAGGTAACAGTTCAAAATAAATGGAATTAAATTATAAAACTGCAATTTGTTCGCCAAAAAATAATTTTGACTGTTGTAATTACTGTTGTGTTGCATTTTTTAAACAAACCGTCGCCAAAAACCAATAAAACAATAAAAATAAGAAATGGAAGCTTAAATCTGTATTTTTAGACAAAATATTGCTTGAGAATTTAAATATAGTTGTTCAAACTAATTGTTTGTATTTTTAAGACTCTTTCAATTGCCACTTCCGGTATCAGAATTGTCACTTCCGGTTATTATTTATGCTATAACTTTATTTGTAATTATAGTAGAAACAAAAATAAAGCATTTTTAGATACCTAAATGTATGGCCTATAAAATGAACAAATAAAACAAATTTCGAAATTTTTCTGCAAAACGAGGAATTTAGGGTAGTCACATACCTTAAGTGGTTTTGCAACTTGCAAATGAAATATGCATGATTTAAACATTGGAAGCGGGCGTGGCACGTGATAACGTGTTAGACAAAATAACTTCATATCTCACTAAATATTTGTCTGATTGTTTTGAGACTTTAAGATTATTAAGTAAAAGGGTCAAGGATTAAGTAAAAGGGTCAAGGAAAAACAATTTTGTTATGTACCAGAAACTTCCTTCACTTCTCTACATAATCACCTCCTACATTTAAAAACGTGTCTTATCTGCCCACGAGCTTCAGTATACCCATGTTTACTCTTCTGCTGCCGGTTCATTAAGCCAGGTGGTCACTGCATTCTCCAACTCTTCATCAGTTCCAAAACGTTTACCGCCCAGAAACTCTTTCAGCTTATTGAAAAGATGAAAATCCCTAGGAGCAAGGTCCGGACCATAGGATGGATGATCAAAAATTTCCCCTCCGTTTTGGAAGTGATGAAGAGTTGCAGAATGCAGTGAACATCTAGCTTAATGAACTGGCGGTAGAAGAGTAAAACATGGGAATGCTGAAGCTCGTGGACAGATAAGACAAATGTTTAAATGTAGGAGGTGATTATGTAGAGAAGTGAAGAAAGCTTCCGGTATGTAACAGAATTGTTTTTCCCATGAATATAATTTTCTTTTCATTTTGTGTATCTAACGGTTTTTATTTTCTGGATGACCCTCGTAAATTTGAGAATTGTTAGTACGGTGATCAATAGAAATTTAATCTCAAGTTTCAAAGCAAAGGGTCAGACCTATAAAATATTTCAATAATAGGAAATAATTACTCGTTAATTATGCTAAAGTAGAAAGGAACAATTCACACTCATGCAGTCGCGACATCAAGACACTAAGAAGATGGAAATATTTGACCTATAATTCACTCGCACCCTTTGATATTCTAAGCATTTCTTTAGGAAAACTGTAGAAAAATGAATGTATCGAGATAGGAGGCCACTGCTTTCGAATTCGATCGCATTTACTTACGTTTCTGCAGAGACTTTTTGGCTTGGTGTCGTGTGTTGAGAATATGTTACGAATCCACGAACGGAAAATCTGAAGTTACAACTCTTGGATTTTGGATTATCTTATTTAGAATATTTTATCTCAAGAATGAATCGAATAAAGGAATGGTGCTGTAATCTGAATAATTTCTCCACTTGAAATCAACATAATCTATGGCAAGAATGTTCCGCCAGGGGCATTTCTGTGTAACTATAAGATAAGGGGCGTATTCGGTTAACCCTCCGTCGGATACGATATTAGCAACGGCGAGCTCTGGTGCGATGTACCTGACAAGCACAAGCAAAGAATCTCGTAATTAATATTATTAATGCTCAGATTGATTTTAATTTTAACCCGCGAATACGCGTGTTTCTTGTACTGATACGAGAACGCGCGTCCGGCTTCATAAGCCAGGAGGCATATTTACAAACCCTACCCAGATAGAACTGAGGCAGGAAATCGGACAATATGATTGGCTCTCTTCGCCGAGAGCCGATGACGTTGTTCTTTGCTCTCGTGCGTGTAATTTTCATTAGTATAATTTCTTACAGTGTGGGATGTTTTATTTTTTATGATATTTTAAAAAATAATTTCATTTTTAAAAATGTTACAACCCACGGAAGAATGTTTTCTGTGCTCAATTGTGGGAAAATGGAGAAGAAAAGTAGGACGATTCTTGTTTTGTTATGATTGCCGTACGCTACGTGCTAGAGCTGAAAACGACGTCACTGCTTCTCGTAGCCAATGATATCGACTGATTTCCTGCCTCAGTTCTATCAGTGTAGGGTTTATAAATTTGCAGCCCGGAGGTTCTGTTTTTTATGACAATATGCGCATGAAGTTACATTTATTTAATTATAAAACATTTCTTCCATTAATAATAAAATATATAAAAATAATGTACAGATAAATCTCTTTTTGGGAGTCCGTTAAAACAAAAAGAGCGATAAATGCTTATGCTTAAGATGTATTTAGCAGCAATTCGCTGCTTCTCCATCCAAAATTACCTGCAATCGCCTGCATATAAGTATTGTTGAACTCCACTATAATTGATAATAATGTCTTATCGATAAGCATGTCGAAGAATTTTGATCCAATGCTTCAACTTCTGCTTCACCAATATTTATGGGAAGTTTTATGACGATGTTAAACGTAAAAGTTCTTATATTTTTGCGCGGTTCTTTTCCATATCATTTGACAGTTACAGTTTTCTAACCATTTCATATTTTTTGCAGCATTTTTTAATTGAGCTTTCACAAATACCGGATTGTCTGACCTCCTTAGAATTCGAGTTACGGTCACTATCTATTCGTCAATAATATCTTTATTTTCTTCATTATTCGATTATAAATAAGTTAATAGTTCGGTTCAAACTTTTTGAATCTTTGTATATTCATATTTATTTCTCAAATAGCGATAAATTAAGGCGATTTAGCTGTTCCCCACTACAATCTTACAAAGATACACGAGCGCGCTTCCGAGGCCCGAGCATATGTTTTCTGAGATAAGAAATGAGAGAAAATTCTTTAAATTCCTGTGGTCATCAAGTAAATGACCATGAATGCAGCTAATGTGAATCTGGAATATTTTCACCGAGAGGTTTATTTTCTGTACTTTATTCTTCATCCTCCGGGCTTGACAGGCCCGATGCGCGTCCTTGTGACTTACAATTCTAGAAATAATCATTGACCTTCGCGAAAAGGGTTAAAGCAAAAAAGACGGGATAGTTTTGCAAAAAAAAGTCATCATGAAACGAAGACACGGGAATCACGTACTTTTTCACTTTCGGAACATAAAATACTTTCACCCACTTCTTCACTTTCGGATTCTACGGAAATCTTCCCATTTCTTAAACTAAATATTCCGGTGTGTTGTTTCTTTCCTTTGATCGGAAAAAAAATTCGTCGGGAGGCTATCTCTGCGAAACGGCCGCTGGGATTGAGTGGCTACACTTACTTACCTGACTCAACTGTGACTTCCTGTGACTGTGACTATTAACTTTATAGTCTATTGTGACTATTAGTCTAGTGTGACTATGTGATTCTATCTATGTAAAATTCTTCTTGATTTTTACCAACTTTGCAGCTCCCCAAAAAGCACATAATTTTGTGTAATATCATAAAATTCGAAAAAGTAATATTGTACAATATTTTTCCCAATATTGAAACAAAGTAAAACGTAAGACTTTTTCAATACTGTACAATGTTCTTTTCATATTATTGGATTATATCATATAATCCTGTATAAAATTATACCATATTAAATAATATTGCACTATATTGAATAATATTATATAATATTGCATAATATAAAAATATAGTGAATATTTTAAAAATACATTTTAGAAGCATGGAAAAATATTAGTCACTTAATTCCTAAGTGTCTGAACTTACAGGTAGTGCTTTGTGATTTTTCTAACACCTCTTCTTTCAGCAAGCTTTGAACCCGGGACCTGCCGCATCCCAAACCGGCACCTTACCACTGGACCAGCTAATATGCATCAGATAGCGTAAATGATGATAGTAAAATGTAGTTACAAAGTTCCGATCTCTACGAAATATTATGCACGTTAACAATTAATACCAATATACTTTAATTAAATTATCTCTTATCGTTACAATTTCGAGTTCAAAATGAAATAAGAAGTCAAAGAGGAAGTAATTTTAGCTCTTATATCTAAGTTTGCTAATTTAATAAATTAAGGCAATAAGGTTTAAAAGTAATTATAATAATATATTTGAAAGCTTTTAAAATAATTTTGAAATTTCTTCCTCTTTCAATGTATGACGAGACGCATTTAACATTTATAATTACTGTATTGATTGAAAATCAAACACAAGACTCGCAATAATAAATCACGCGCATATTTTTACGATGAGAATAACTAGATTTTTTTCACAGAACAATAGATAATCCATGTGTGAGAGCTCTTTTATGATTAACTTCCTTAGCTGAATGCGCCCCGCCTTTTATATACAGTAAAACAAAATGATTGTTTAAACATTATTATTCAAATGAACATTTTGTAAAATATTATTTCGGAATATGATTAACCCTCTGAGTGTTTCACAAGTATTTCTACGTCGACCTTGGACTACCCCATAAGCGGGAAACACGCATTTCAACGTGTGGTCGGAGACACGCCAAAATCGGTCAGCCCGGATATTTACGTCCCTTGTGAACTGTCTCTAAAGTGCAAGAAACGCATTTTTCCGAATTTCTTTCCCCTTCCTTGGTTTGACATCTTGATTGATTAGCTGGGGAGGGTAGCGGTCGACACAATGAGTGCTGATAAGAATGCACTTACTGCAAATTAGAGATGCCACAGGATCGAAGACCCCTCACCCCCTTTGGTTTGGAGCATTTTAATGCTATCTGCATTGAGGGCTTCTTTCAGAAAGAAGGTCAGTGTTGGATTATTTTTTCTAGTTGTGTGTGTCCGAATTTGGATTCTGTATAAGTTCGGTTTAATATTTGTCAGCCTGGATTGAAATTGTATTATGTTTCAAGTGTTTTCTCTGTAATACACTTATGTTATATAAGATTTTATTTCAATGCATCAATGTTTTAATCGAATTGTTAAGTAAAATAGATTTTGTGGTCCCATCTCTTTCAATACCCTATTCAAGCATAGAAAAATTTGAGAAGCCGGGGGTGCTAAGAAAAGAGGGGGTTGTTTATTTCGTTATATAGCATTGAATTGAAAAAAAATAATTTTAAGGTTTAGGTGTGATTTTTTAAAACTATAACAGTTTTTTTTTCTAGATTAGTTTTCTATATTACACTACTTAGAATTTCTTTTAAATTCATCAAAATGAAATAAATTCCGAAAAATAACAATTAGTTTCTTCAAATAATTATTATTCAATTTATTTTTTGCTCACTTTGAACAAACATTGAAACAAATGTTAAAGAAAAGGGATGGAAATTTAATTTTTTTGTGTTTTAAAATATTGTATTTTTGTTAGAGAAAATTTTGGTTTACATGAAAACGTAAAGAATAATATCAACTAAATTTAATGTTTGAGTGATCTTACCAGACTTTTAGTTATCTTATTAAGAGTCTGATAACATCTGCAGTTTAAGTTTATTTCAATAATCAGTGAAAATGTTTATATCTTCCTTAAGATGTAAGAACACAAAACCATTTCTAAGAAAATATCAATGCTTACTTCAATGATACTGTATTTATGCATTAGTTCCTTGAGCGTTATAGTTTTGCTGATATTTATTCTTCAATAAGTGATCAAATCTAAATGCCTAAATTGCATTGCTTTTGGTAACTCTTATGCCAATTGCGAGCTGAATTTTAATAAATGCTATGAGACAAGAATCCACTAATATGTGTTACAAACCTATGATGCATCCCGACACGTTAATAACGAGTTTGAAGACAGTTCTTCTAATAATAATAGTAGTCTCAGGCACTGAATTATTTCCAAACTCCACCGTGACATGCTAGACAATGTGTTTTATCACAATATCTTGTGTGTGTGCTGTAATTTGTAAAGTATAATTTTTTTAAATAAAATTCTGATTTATATACACGTTTTTATTTTCATTCTGAACTTTAATGGATAATAATGAAACTCTTATTTAATTTCCAAGATGTATGATATATTTGAATTAGATCTATAATTTTATTTTTTAAGAAAAACAGTAAAATGTCAGTTTTATGTTAGTTCAATTTCCTTTATATTTGGCATGAAAAGGCCCAAAAAATTTTTTGAATATCACACCGATAATGTCCAAGATATTTAGAAATTGTGAAAAGGCACCTGATTAATTTCGAATAGGTGTTAAATTTTTCTCCTTATTCTTTGATTTTGCCAAGTTTGCAAAAAATTGTCTGTAGAAAAAAAAATTCAATATTTTACTTCGTAGCTAGCGCATTTTCGTAAAATTGATAGGAAAAAAAGTTTGATCGTTTTTACATTCTAGCAAACGAAGTATACAAAAAGAAAATATTACAATCGTCGATCGTAAATTTCAACACGAGATTTTGACGAATCTCCAGTTTTTAGATCTCCCCGAGTCCGAAAAACACAATTTTGGAATTATGTTTGCGAACACAATAACTCAAAAACGGTTAGAGCTAGAAAGCAGGAATCCGGTATATGGACTTATTATAAAATCAGTATACTTCAATCAATTTTTGGATAAAGTCCGTGCACGGGAAATTTGTTTGTTATGGTTCATATGAACACGATAATTCGAAAACTTAAATAGCTAGATTGATAAAATTTGGTACACAGTTTTAAAAATTAGGAATATAGGTCCGTATTAAATTTTGGACGAAATCCCTCGACGCGTTAACTGTCTGTCGGTTTCTATAATCGCATGCTTGTGAACACGATAATTCCTAAACTCAACGACTTAAATAAATGAAATTTGGTATGTGGTCTTTTAACCCTAATTGTCGAATTTTCGTTTCAATCGGGTAAAAAAAAACTTTAATGCCCCTGAAACTCAATATGCCAATACATATCGATAAACAATTATAAATAAAGAATTTAATTCAATTTTGAAGAGTTCGCGACTGGATGCTCTAGTACTTGGACTATAGTATCGAAGTTTCAAATTTCAGTTGAATTAAAGTTTCGTTTATTATAATAGAAGATAATCTCTTGCGTACTAAATAAAGGTTATATGAATAAGCTATTTCTTCCAACATTTAGCGCATTGGTTTTCTAAATGTAATCTTTAGTTTGAGGATTATTAACTAGCCCTCTTAAAAAGCATATAACAAGTTTCAGTAGAAAAGACTTGTTTTATTATTTATTGTTTTATTTAAAACATTATTCAGGGGTTAAGAAGGTTATTTATAATCCTTCATTTGTATTAATTATTACTGGCTATTTTGGAATATAGATTATTATGTGACTATCTACATAATAAATGTTTATATGCATACAAAACGGATTAAGCCAGTTAAGCTTCGTTTACATTTGTGATCGGCTCTAAATTTTTTACCTTTTATCGAATATTAACCCTCTGAGTGGTTCGGTCTCCCTTGTAAAGCGATTCGAAAAGCGATTGTTCGAAGACCCCTTATCTGTTTTAAAAGTGTCCCCTCCTCCGAACAGAACATGTTCCAAAAGCGCAGCGGATTCAGTCTCTTCCCCCCTCTGATCCATGGGTAATCAGCAACCCCTCGAAGGGACTAACCACAAGAATCCGTTCTATTCAGCTAGGATCCTATTCAAACTAGCCCTTACTGCCTTCGGAGAGCCCACCTGTTGTGTGATAAATTAACACTTCAGGTCTTCAAGATGGGCAGTTGGGATCTATTTTCTGCACATTGCTCGTGTCAACAACACCAAACGACAAAAATACACACCGGTTAGGCGCGTATACCTATTTTTCATGTTTTGAATATCTAATAAAGTGAACATTATTGAAGCTGCATAAAAGTTGATGATTTTTAAGATCTTTGTGATTTAAATTTTTTGCCGTTTATTAATATTTGTATTTTAGCTGCTGGCTGTATTTTATATTAGTAGTTTTTTTATATCCGTGACTTCACTTTATTTACTCGTCAGCATATTATTCTATGAATTTAAAATTAATTTACTAAATTTTAAGGATTAAAAACAATGCCATTATATATATATATATATATATATATATATATATATATATATATATATAATTATTTTTTACTAATTTTTGATGTCGCAATAAAAGTTTTCATATTGCTTCTTGATTTAGTACTCCGTAAAAGGTAGAAAATTGAGAAACGATCACAAATATAAACAGTGTTTAACTGGATTAATCCGTTTTGTATGCACATAAATACTTATTATATGGATAGTCGCATAATAATCTGTATTCTATAAAACCGCCTGTAATAATTAATACATATGAAGGATTAGAAATAACCTTCTTATCCCCTGAATAATGTTTTAAATTAACTAATACTACAAACCTTTTTTACTGAAACTTGTACTATATGCTTGTTAAGAGCACGAGTTAATAATTCTCAAAATAAAGTTTACGTTTAGACTAAATGTTAGAAGAAATAACGTATACATATACCGTTATTTAGCACGCAAGATATTATCTTTTATTATAATAAACAGAAAATTAATTCACCTAGATTAACAAAATTTGAAACTTTTATACTATAGTACCGGTCATAGAGCATCCCGTGGCCAAATTTTCAAAATTAAATTTAATTCTTTATTTATAACTTTTTTATCGAAAAGAAAGGTATATTAGAGTTTAGACAGGGCATTAGAGTTTTTTGAGCCTATTTAAACGAAAATTGGACCCTTATCTACAATTAGGGTTGCGTTTAGGAGTTACCGTATTCAGAAACACGAAGTGTAAAACGAGGAGATATATCAAAATTCAAATTTACAATCAATGATTACAATACTTTCTCTTTGTATACTACGTATACGAGAAGGTAAAAGCAATCAACATTTTTTCAATCAATTTTACGAAAATGGGCCTTGGTACGAAGTACAAAATTGTTGAATTATTTTCTACAGATAGTTTTTTACAAACTTGGTAAAATCGAAAGAATAGGGAGGAAAATCTACCACATATTCGAAATTAGTCAGGTTCCCTTTTGTGCTATTCAAAAACAGTTTTGGGTCTTTTCGTACTAAATATAAAGGGAATTTTATAAGCATAAAAATGACACTTTATTCTTTATACAAAATTTTAAAAATTAAATTATATATCTCATTCATGTATACCATACTACTTGGAAAATAAATATCTTGTTTGCAGTTTTATAATTATCCATTCAAGTTCAGAATGAAAATAAAAACGTGTAGATAAATCTGAATTATATAAAAAAATTATACTTTACAAATTACAGCACACGCACACACATCCAAGATATTGCTATAAAACACATTATATAGTATGTGATGGTGGAATTTGGAAATAATTCAATGCCTGAGACTGCTATTATTTTTGGAAGAACTGTCCTTAAGCTTGTTAATATCGGATATATCAAAGGTTTGTAACACATAATAATGGATTCTTGTCTCATAGCATTTATTAAAATTCACCTCAGAATTGGTATAAGATTTACCAAAAGCACTGGAATTTAAGCATTTAGATTTGATCACATATTGAATAATGCTTAATAGCAAATCAGCAAAACTGTAATGGTTCAAGGAACCAATGCATAAATGCAGTCTCTGAAGTAAGAAATAATATTTTCTTAGAAATAGTTTTGGGTTCTAGGAAGAAATACAAATTTTCAATGATAATTGAAATAATCTCTACACAGTTGAGCTGCAGATAATATCAGACTCTCAATAGGATTAGTATCAGCAGTATACAACGATGTTCCCCGATACAGTGCTTTTAACAGATGGTTATGTCTATCTGTACGTGAAAAACATGTGACATAAACAGATAGAGAATCAGTTTGAGAAAGGTCGTAGCAGAGGACTGGTATATACAGTGGCGATTTTTCGCACAGGTGTTAGAGGCGCTCGCCTCGTGCATCTAGGGGGCCTCAAAACCTATTCGATCTATATCGTAATACTAAGCCGAAGATGAATTTTCGACATTGGGTAGGGGGAGGGGCCTCACAGCAATTTTGCGCCTGTGTCCCCATACTGACAAAATCCGCCAGTGGGTATAGCATGATTGATTCACTGAAGAAATACTTCTCACAAAATTCCCGTGCTCTTTAAGATCAGTAAAAGTTATTAAAATGGTATCATTGGTAAAAATTGTTAATTGACGACAAAATAGTGACACTTCATAGATGTTTTGGCAGTTCTCGGTGAGGAATACAAAAAAGTTTGGGGGCCGTTTCGTATCGTACCGTTCTTTTCGAAAATATAAAGCAAATTTAACAAGCTTAAAACTGACCCTTTACTCTTCAAATAAGTTAAATAAAATAAAAAATGTCAAAACATATAGAAAATAAATATTTTATTTACAGTTGAAATATTATTTATTAAAGTTCAGAATGAAGAAAATGGAGCAGATAAATCATAATTTTATTAAAAAAATTACACCTTACAAATTACAGCATGCACGCATAAGATAATGTAATAAAACACATGATCTGGCAGGTGACGGTAATATTTTGAAATAATCCAAAGCCAGAGACTGCTATTATTACTGAAAGATCAGTCTTCAAAGTTGTTATTAGTGGATCTGGATGTATCAATGGTTTCTAACATATATTAGTGGATTTCTTTTCTCAGAGCATGAATGAAAATTTAACTTGCAGTTGGCATGCATTTACCGAAAGCAATTCAATTTAGCTATATAGTTTTAATCATTTATAGAAGAATGCTTAATAACACATCAGGAAAAAAATTGTGCTTCAAGAAACTAATGCGCAAATACAGTATTCGTATAATATTTTCTGAGAAATATTTTTGTCTTCTTTTATTTTAAGCAAGAAATAAACATCTTCATTGATTATTCAAATAAACGTAAGAGAGTTAAGCTGCAGATATTATCAGTCTCATAATAAGATTATTAAAAGTCTGATAAGATCACACACCCAAACATTAAATTTAGTCGATAACGTTTTCATCTAAACTATATTTTCCCCTGCCTTTAACAAAAAGAAAATATTTTACAATGTAAAAAATAAAATTTTTTTCCACTTT
>BGPR01028801.1:0-19713 GCA_013235015.1 Araneus ventricosus | reverse complement strand
AAAACAGTTTAGATGGACCCGATGGAACTATGTGAACATAAAATATTTGAAAAAACAGTTGCAAATATTTTAATAACTACAGTAAAGCACCATTTATTACTAGATGGACCCGATGGAACTATGTGAACATAAAATGTTTGAAAAACAGTTGCAAATATTTTAATAACTACAGCAAAGAACCTTTTATATGTCTTTCAAGAGACTCGCGTAAAACGACGTTAAGACGTATAATCGAAATTTTAATAAACAACTTTGATTATTGAAAATCCAATGCTACTAATGCAAGTTTATTTAAAAGTAATAATTTTATAATTCTTCTCAGATCGTACTAGTATATTACTCACTGTATAGAATTGGAAACAATAATTAAATTTTAAATTTAGATGTATACCATCAAAGTGAGAAAATCCATACCTCTGTTTCCTATCTTAAGTCCTAATAATACATTTGTTATTTCATACGTTTCATGTGCATGCAGATATGCATTTAATTAAAAAAATCTTTAATTTAGAAATCTTAAAATGTTAGGAACGGGAAAAGAAATACAGAGGCGGAAAATTTGCGAATTTTAGAAAGGAATACGACGAAAAACAGCAAAAACTTTGCTTCCTTTGCGTCTTATAACCGAAGCACTTTACCATTACAATGGTTACGAATGAGTCGGGACTGTGATGAAACGACGTATAAATGAGAAACGTATTATCGGTGCTAAGTTGTAATTATTTTCATTGGCAAAGTCTTCAGGGTAAACTACATTTTCTGCGAACCAACTTCCAACTGCAATCATTTTCATAGACTGTACATAGCAACTTTGACCTAACCTGACAATTCCCTCTATGTATCCAAACGCAAATATTATCTTACCTCGGTCGTAAGGGTTTAGCGAATCTAACGACACCAAAGATCACGCCAAGGGGTCAAAGAAAAATGCCAGAAAAAAGCACTTTTTTTTTTTTTTTTATTACTTTCTCGTATACGAAGTATACAAAGAAAAAGTACTGTTATCGTCAAAAAATTCTAACTCGAGATGTTGACGAATCTCCACGTTTTAGACTTCCCCGAGTCCGAAAAACACAATTTGGGAATTATGTCTGTCTGTCTGTGGACACTATAATTCGAAAACTATTAGAGCTACGTGGATGAAATTTGGTATGTGGTGTTTAAACATAATTTGTAGGTTTCTATCAAATTTTGGACAAAATCCGCCCACGGGAAGTCTGTCAGTCTGTATGTCCGAAGTCATGTGAACACTATAACTCAAAAACTTTAATAGCTAGATGGATAAAATTTGGTACACAGTTTTATCGTCATGAATGTAGGTCCGTATAAAATTTTGGGCCAAATCCGTCAACGGGCTGACTGTCTGTCGGTCTGTATAATCGCATACTTTTATCCTTTTAAACTACTCCATGCGCATGCGTACTGTAGCAGTCTCTGGTAGCAATGCCTGTGCACTCGGTAGGATTACACACCTTTGTCCTTGAGACAGTAACAGTAGAAAATCGGTTCGCGTTTAATCGCACGCATCTCTGAATTTGATTCTTGACGTAAATATTTTAGAATCATTTTAATCTACAATGAAAAACCTTCTGATAGTCATTGGATTCTGGATTAGAGTAGGTTCGAATTTTTTTATCCACGCGGGAGGAAGGGAAGCAGCATCTTTTTGGGAAAGTATACGAGAAAGTTTAGGGGAGAACACTCCCGCTGGTTGGAACTGGAGTGTGATTTCAATGATTAACCTCTTAAAAAGAATGCCTAAATAAAGAACTACGGAAAAAAGAATGGGAAAATACTGAGTGCTCCTTTCCACTAATTTTTGACATATACGAGACATGTACCGTAATTAATGTGACCATACGTCCCATTTTGAACGGGACAGTCCTGTTTTTTGGTAGCCTGTCCCGTTTTCCTCAAGCACAGCTTCGGGACGCCCAAATGTCCCCGAGCGATACGACAGTCCCACGGTAACAATTTCAAACAAGAAGGCGACAAAAATTTAAAAAAATTCTACGGCAATGTCTAGTAGCCCGATGATGGCGGAGCATGCGCTATACGTGTCGCACTTATGTAAGTTGGTCAGAAGCCTCCTATCTCGCACTTAGTTCTAACTTCATTACACCGATGAAGTGACAGAATGAAACACGGGGAATATTGAAACCGGAAGTCATTGAATGGAACTGTTCAAACACTTTCACGCCAATAGTTTAAATCATACGAACTTTCGTATAATTATTGAATATATTCTATGTCTTCACGGCACTAATGCACCGAAGACAGGATCTTTTTTCTTATGAATAAGTTGTGGATGAGCTAGAAAACACAATTGGAAGTCGCAGTTTATAGAACAACGTAAATTAACCAAATTAAATTTTAAGAAATCATACCAACAATTTCCTTCTTTTTTTAAATCAACACCAAATATAGTAAAGCAAAAAAAAATGTGTGTTCTTTAAAAAAGGCAAGATCACAAGAATTATTTATTTCCAGGTGTTGATTCCTTTCTTTTCATTGATAAATAAAAACTGAAGAAATACGAATATATTTTTTGAATTCACATAATATTACCTAAAAATTAAAAACGTTTAAAAATCCTTAAACCTTACGTTTACGTTAAAACCTTAACGTTTCAAAATATCTATTTTATTAGTTCAATAGAGGATAAAAGTTTAAATATATATATATATATATATATAGTAGAGTCTCCCTACAACGAAGTCTCTCTACAACGAATTTCTCCCTATACCGAAATTTTTAATGGGAATGTTAAATAACATTCAAAATATTCACCATATAACGAAGTGGTTGTCTCCCTATAAAGAATTTTTTCAGAGGTTTATCTTTTCGATTTTTGTCATTTTCGAAGAAAGTTGATAGTTTCTGTGCAACCAATTCGCTCACACGTTCCTGTTTCTGGAACCACTCACTCTTAAAATGTGAAAATTTTACATCACGAAATGCAAAGAAATGTAAAATAACGGAATTTTTCAAGTAAAATAAACGTAAGTACATACTAGTACATATTATTCTCTAAATTGGTGAATTGTCTTAACTTTTGAGCACTTTATTTTTATAATAAAAATTATTATAATTTTAACAAATTTATAATATATATTACTTCATTTTTAATTGAAAATCATAATTAAATACATTTGAACTTATCGCACTATTGAAAAGTTTGGAACATTTACTTAAATAACTGCTAAAATCTCTAATCTCCGTATAACGAAATTTTCTCTATAACGAATTTTTCAATTGGAACCAAGCGATTTTGTTATAGGGAGACCCCACTTTATAACAATTTTTAAATCACAAAGTGACCCGAATTCGAAAATTAACCATTTATTATGGCACGGCTCAAAATATCTTTCTGCTGTTTGCAGAAGACATGAGATGTGAAAACCAAGTTCCATATTTCCGACGCGTAATTTTGAAACGAAGCAATTTCACAAGCATTATACCCTATATAAGTGGAGAAAAGGGCTAACTACATGACGCTAACAGCAAAAGTGTATAGGGTGCCAACTGGTACATTGTCCCTTATAAAATAAATGTAAATGCTCATTCAGAAAAATTGCAAACTTGGAATCTATTAACACGAGGGCAACAGCCAGTTTTCCCTTTAATGGCAACAGCCAGTTTTTCCTTTAATTGCAACAAGCCAGTTTTTCCTTTAATGGCAACAATCAGTTTTTCCTTTAATGGCAACAATCAGTTTTTCCTTTAATGGCAAGAGCCAGTTTTTCCTTTATTGACAACAAGCCAGTTTTCCCTTTAATGGCAACAGCCAGTTTTTCCTTTAATGGAACAAGCCAGTTTTTCCTATAATGGCAACAAGGCATTTTTTCCTTTAATGGCAACAGCCAGTTTTTCCTTTAATGGCAACAAGCCAGTTTTTCCTTTATTCGAGAAGTCTGGTATATTTTGAAGACATCTCATTTAATTTCAAAGAAAAATATCAAATGGTTGGAAGTGCAAGGAACCCACTTTTACCTCCCTATTAACATTACGACTTCAGGAGACAAGCCACCTCTGCAAAAGACCCACTAACAAAAAAAAAATGATGTAAATCTCCCTATTTATTGCTCCGAACTCAAATTGCCTCTTAACAACGCAGAATACTTCTCAAAATAGAT
Source organism: Araneus ventricosus (assembly GCA_013235015.1). Taxonomy (NCBI): domain Eukaryota; kingdom Metazoa; phylum Arthropoda; class Arachnida; order Araneae; family Araneidae; genus Araneus; species Araneus ventricosus. The sequence goes on along the minus strand of BGPR01028801.1, from coordinate 15,577 downwards.
CCAGACGATTAGAAGTGCCTTCCAGATACCAGATTGAAAGGACAGACATGCACTCGATTGAAAGGTCAAGTCATCGATTTTTCTTGTTTCCTCTCTTTCGATCGTTTAACTTTTTCCTCTCAAAAGCCACACACAAGTTTCATCGCTAGCCTCAATGTGGAATTAAATAGTTTTCTCTATAAAACAAGAAATATGGCAAAGAAAATGCAAGCATATAAGACAACTTTTATACATTAAAAATTTCTTTCAGACTCTTTGTTACATTAACATCCCGGTTTCAGAGTCATTTTATAAGGATGCGGTAGATTTTGCAGTAAGTGTGGAAAAGTCCTTACACATGCAAATGCCCAAATTTAAATACTTTGGCAACTAGCCCACAGTCCGATGAACTTGCCAATTTGACCAAACAACAAAATGATTGTTTTGCCACTCTAAAAATAATGATGGAACAAATGGCAGTTAAATTTAGCAATGCAGAGTTGACGTTGAAATAAATTAAAACTTCTTTGCGAATTATTTTTTTAAAGTACATACTAATTTAATTATTTTGAGAGTGTGACACGACACATTTCGGGAAAGGACTCGTAAATTTTACCATGATGTCTCGAATGTCGTTCTCGACATTTGAGCCGATATCCTATCTCGAAACTTTCACACCACACCAACGTGAGGACCTCTGACCTCCAGCGGTGGATTGAATGGCCACCAAGACCGCATAATAATATCGTGACCGTCCGAATTAAGTTATATTTTATTAAATCCAATAAAATGTTTTTAAAACATTTAATACTGTTTTATTGCAGCATATTCTGAAAGCGAAGTAATTTTTTAAATGTTAATTGATTTATTTCGCTTAATATGTTAATTGACTTAAGTTTCTATTAATGTCTGCGATCACTTAAATAATTATTTTTTTTTGAAAATAATACATTTATGGGTTTAAGTAAAAAATCCCTATTTTAAAGATGAAATTGATGTAAAAATGAAAAACGCCGTGTTTTCGTAGATAAAGCGCGAACGTTCTAAGCTATCGGTCCTATTTTAAAAATAAAACTGATTTAAAAATGAAAAACGCCGCGTTTTCGTAGATAAAGCGCGAACATTCTAAGCTATCGGTCCTATTTTAAAAATGAAATTGGCTTAAAAATGAAAAACGCCGCGTGTTCGTAGATAAAGCGCGAACATTCTAAGCTATCTTCCTTTGCTTGTGGTGCAAGTCTTCCCTCTTCACGATGACTCATGTTCCGATCTCCTGTACCTTCTGCTTATCTCGTAGGTCACGAGGTGCTAAAAAGGTCCAGTCATTAGGTGCTAAAAAGGGATGATTTAAAGCAAATTCTAGTGGAGTCGTTATTTTTTGCTCCTATATGTTTTTTGGGGTGCTGATTACGAATCTGAGGTTTCCCACCAAAAATTTTTGTTGGAATTTTAGTTATAGCCAAAAAACATGAAAAAAATGGGCTTTCTTCCAGTTTTTTGCTTATAATTCAAAAACTATCAACTTTTTTATAGCATCATCATATATCAAAATAATCAGCACAAAATTTCCTACAATTTATGTTTGCACTATTTTTTCGTTACGAGTACCGTTTAGGCGCTATAATTGGTTGAAGTTTGGCGAATGTTTGACTTAACTGCTAGCGCGGCTTGAATAACAACAAACCATCCTATCTGTAAGCGCGAAATCATCTATCTTACTAAATAAATTTTTGCTTAATTAATATACTTTTTCTATCGTAAAGTTCTTTGCTCAAATAAAGATTTTAGCAGTTATATTGTGAATATACTTGCATAATCTGCACAAAATTCGTTCTAAATCTTTCTACCCCTGGTATTACCTGGCTTTCCCTTTCGCGGTTGCGAAGTAAACTACAGAGTAAATATCACAAATTTTTTAATAAGTTAGGAGGCTTAAACATAGGCCTGTTATTGTACCATACCTGCTCTTGGTATCAAAAGAATCGAAGGAAATAATTTTAATACTGTGAAATTCAAAAGAAATGACAGAGTGTAACCACTAGCTCTAATAATTGATGTCATCAAAGTGCATGATGAAAGTGTATCTATCAACCCTACAAAGCTTTTCCAGATAATTTATATTACAAAGCAATCGGATGAAGAACTAAAGGACATCTTAACATATGAACTATGTCCCTTTCCATTACTTCTGTTTGATGAAGGTGGAATGCGAAACGGCACGAAATCCTCTTTATACAAAGCTTTCAAGCCATGTACACGGGATTTTAATGCTGAAAGTAATGTGTATATTATTGATGGAGGATACTTGCTGCAGAGAGTCATCTGAAAAAGGGGTTCAACTTTTTCATCAATTTGTGATAATTATGCAACATATGTTCGTACAAAGTACAAATCAACTGCTCTAGTCATTTTCGATGGGTATCCTGAAAATGAAACAGTAGGAGGCACTAAATGAGCATAACGGGCCAGAAGAACACAGAAACAAATGTCAAGCGAAGTAATGTTTGATGAAACGATGATACGAACTATTTCCTAAAAAAAATCCTGGCCAATCCGAAGAACAAGGATAGACTCATTTCCATCCTGATGAACAATTTCTCAGTAAACATGATGAACAAGTTCTCCTCAGTAAACATACAAGAAAGCAGACGAAGATGCTGATTGTTTAATTGCGAAAGCTCTACCTTTGGCCCCAACACATCCGTCTGTGGTTGTCATAGGTGAAGATATCGAACTTTTTGTCTTAATTGGCATTTGTACCTTTGACAACGTATATTTCCTAAAACTAGGAGAAGGAAAATCGCTGAAAAGATATTTTCTCCTCACACAGTTTTAGAAAAAAACAATCGCCGACAATATTTTATTCAGACATGCCATGAGCGGATGTGACACCACATCGGCTCTTTTTAATTATGTTAAATTGAAGTTCGTGCAGACTTCGAAAAACAATAATGATCTCCTCAAAGTAATTGAAATTTTTAAGAACCCGAATATGACCCCTGAAGCTGTTGCGGATGTAGGGAACTGCTTTCTTGTTGCATTGTATGGCTACCCAATAACTACCTAGGGTACACCATCCTTGAATAATGTTTGCTACAAATGTTACATGAAATCTTCATTTAACAAGAGTAGCAACATGGCTTCGCTTTGCAGCTGCCCACCAACATTCCCTAAAAGTTTACTATCAGATCCAGCACTGGCTCGGCAATAAAATGAGACTTGAAGACTGGGGTTGTGAAAGAACAAACAGTGGGCTCCAATCTGTCAAAACTCTGAAGCCCCCCGCACCTGACTCTATCCTGTACGCAAGATATCCTGCAAGTGTAAGAAGAGGTGCACAGGAAATTGCAGCTGGAAGAAGGTTAGACTGTTTTGTTCAGTGTTGTACCCTCATTGTTGGGACAATTGCAGTAATAGAGGGATTCAAGTAATTAATAGTGATGAGGATGATGATGGTGAACCAATACTGCCCGATGATTTAGTTGAGGCGTCTTTACTTTTGCATGTGGAGGAAGACACAGGTGATCTTTCAAAAGATATTGGACCATAAGCTTCAAAACGACCAAGATAAAGTGAAGAGACTGTGTATAATGTATGTAGATACTAAGATCATATTTATGACTGTAGTTGTATTATTATTAAGCTATTATGACTTTTAAAGTTTAGAATGCTGCTTTTTTTCCATGTGGTTTTTTTTCTTGGTTACTGTATACCAAGTTATTCAAATTAATTAATAAAAATTAATTAAGTTTAATTAAAAACCACACTAAGTACTTTTAGTTGTTTGCAAATAACATTTATTGGGAAAGTGAAACTAAATTTCCATCAACATCAGCCTTTTGGAGGTAATCAAGAAATTTTATTCATAACTAGCATCTTATGCCCGGCGTTGCTCGGGACTAAATTACTTTCATGTCTAATATAACAGATGAAAAAATTATTTGCAAAAGGGACATTATGGTAGAAAAAGTGTATTAAAGAAGTAAAGTGTATTAATAGTAAGATAGTAAATTTTAGTGCATACAGATAGGAAGATTCGTTATTTTTCAAGCCGTGTAGCAGGTAAGTCAAACTTAAGCCAAACTTTAACCAGTTATGGCGCCTAAACGATAAGCGTAACGAAAAAATAGTGCAGACATAAATTGTAGGAAATTTTGTGCTGATTATTTTGATATCTGATGATGCTATAAAAACGTTGATAGTTTTTGAATTATAAGCAAAAAACTGGAAGAAAGTCCATTTTTTTCATGTTTTTTGGCTATAACTAAAATTCCAACAAAAATTTTTGGTGGGAAACCTCAGATTCGTAATCAGCACCCCAAAAAGCATATAGGAGCAAAAAATTACGACTCCACCAGAATTTGTTTTAAAAAACTACCTAATGACTGGACTAATGATACACGGCAGATCAGCAAAGGAACCAAGTCTCGATGCCAACGTCAGATCACGGAAATTCACGATTTTACTGTGATCTATCGAAAATTTCAGTATAAAATACAGGGGTCAATTTTTAGAGAATTTTTCCATACTTAAAAAATTGCATTACTCTCCGTTACTCTATGCGGAAGTGCACTGCTTTTTTTACTGAATTCCGCTACGAAATCGAAATTCATAACTTTTTTAGTCTTTCATAGCCTATCAATTCCCTAATTACCTATTGCGTTATTCACTTCTTTTGTGACGATGCATATTATACGCTAAAGCAACAGGATGTCGCGGATTTATTCGGACATCCCCGAATTTTGAATCGCCACGCACACATCAAATATGTTCCGGATTGTCTCAATGTTTAATGATTTCTAAAAAAAATAAAACGCATTAAATAACTTCTGATAGCTGAATAATAGTTTAAAGTAACTTTTAAATACGTAAGACTACGTGTTAAGGTTTATTGACGAAAAGCCGGAGATTGGAGAAATTAAGAACCAGAGTGTACCAACCCTGGAGATTGGAGAAATTAAGAACCAGAGTGTACCCTGAGATTGGAGAAATTAAGAACCAGAGTGTACCAACCCTAAGTTTTTTATAAACTAAGCATCATATTTCATAAATATTGGAAATGAACCACATTTGACAAGCCCTTCCATTTGGTATAGGACAACAGAAACACTTCCGATACCCTCTGGTTTTAAAAGAAAACATGTTTTTGGTTTCAACATAACGCCTAGCTCAGTCACAGCGGAAGTTGTGGGTTGGACTCCTATGGATGAGGGTGGTTAATAGTAGGTTTGGGGTCCTATGTTTCTCACCCTTTCCTTTCTCCTGCCCCACTCCTATAGTACATAGTATATGACCCCTCCATTTTAGTTAATAATGGTAGGTCAATACCGTAATTCTTTTGAATACCAGTACGCTAAGTTAAAAGTAAATTCGTGTTTTCATCACTAACAATGGTAAAAAAGGCTATTCTCAAGTGATCAGCCGGGTTAATGTCCTGAAAATCTGGCTTTTATAATGCATTTGAAGACCAGAATAAAATATTTTTTAGTGAAAATTCGTTCGCCGAAAAACGTCTTAGGGTAAAAAAAAAGTCGCGAGAGGAAAAAAGTAGTTTCAACAAGCCAGACACAAATAATAATTATGTTGCATGGCATCTCATACATCACAATCTAAAGCTCCGAAATTCGATCCCCAAACAACAAGAATTTTTTACTTCCATTTTTTTTCAACTAGTGTCACGAACTTTGCCGGTCATCAAACCACCCAGTCTAATACAAAAACTCAACAGCTTTATACTCCAAATTTCCAAGATGCAACGGAGCTTAAAATAAGCAAGAGCTTATGGCTTTCTGAAGAATTCGGTGATGGGCAGAAAAACACTCCAACAACAGATTGGAGAGCTTCTCAAGCACTACTTGATGCGCGTTTTCAGTGCAAGGAGTTGCGCATCGAGGTGGGGTGGAAAGTTAAAATTAGACCGTCGTTCTTGGCAGAAGAATTCAGACTTTCCGGAGGTTTGTTTTCTTTTTTATCTGTTGGTGGCTGAGAACAGCAAGAACGAGACCGCAATACATTTTTTCATTATATTTCTCGCAAGATGAATGTTGATGGGGGAGAGTGCGTTTGCGTTTATTCTGAGAAGTTCATCTTCACCAGACAACTAAGTATCTGCGAATGTTGAATTACTTTACTCGAATGTTCTACAGTTTGAAATAAGTATTCCACAATATTTTGAAAATGCTCAACATGCTGTAACTAGTGAAGAAGCACTTCATCAAAAATGACCCCGAAAACAAAGTGCTTTTTCTTCCAGATTTCAAGGTTAAGTCGACTGTTTGGGATCTTCTCCAAAAGCAACTCTCGTTATTTTAAGTCTTTTGAGGGAGAAAAATGACAGCGCAACTCTGTGACACAAAATAATTCAAAAAATATCTTTAAAGAAGAAAACTGTAAATATTTCTTTTGGTTCCTTTTAACCTTTTTGGTAGCTGACTGGGTCAAAGAATAAAAAAGAAAATCTTAATTATTATTCTATTCATTTCATCTATCGATAGGGTTGCCATACGTCCCGTATATACTGGAATGTCATCGTATTTCACTACTCAGTCCCGTATTAGTCACCGTACTTAACTACTCAGTCCCGTATTAGTCACCGTACTTAACTACTCAGTCCTGTATTAGTCCGGTTTTCTCCCTAAACTCTATAAATGTGAAAAGAATATTTTCCCTAATGCTAATGTGACCAACTTTTTACTTTCTCGTATACGAAGTATACAAAGAGAAAGTATGTAATCGTCAAAAAATTCGAACTCGAGATTTTGACGAATCTCCACGTTTTAGACCTCCCCGAGTCCGAAAAACACAATTTCGGAATTATGTCCAAACTGTACACGATAACGCGAAAACTAATTGGGGTACAGGGATGAAATTTGGTATGTGATCTTTACACATAATTTGTAGGTTTCTATCAAATTTTAGACAAAATCCGTCTACGGGAAGTCTGTCTGTTCGCGTTCATGTGAACACTATGACTCAAAAACTGGAATAGCTAGATTGATAAAATTTGGTAGACAGTTTTATCATCATGTATGTAGGCCCGTATCAAATTTTGGACAGAATCCCTCGAAGGGTTGACTGTCTGTCGGAATGTATAATCGCATACATGTAAAAATTACATCTCCTAAACCCTTTGGCTTAGATAAATAAAAATCAGTATGACGGTTGCTAACATTAATTATAGATCGGTGCCAAAATTTCGTTTCAATCGGTTAAAAAAAGGTGTTCAAATTGGATAATTAATTTTTCTAATCCGATTCTCCATGCGCATGCGTACTGGTAGCAATCTCTGAGCACGCGGAAGGATTACATTACTTGTCCTTGAGCCGGTAGTAGTGGAAGTGGCGCTAGGTGCAATCGGTAAGCATCTCTTTGAATTTGATTCTTAACCTAAATACTTTACAATCACTATAATCTACAATGAAAAACCTTCCGATAGTCATTGGATTCTGGGTTACATTAGGTTCGAATATTTTTATCTACACGGGGGGAAGGAAACAGCACCGTTTTGGGAAAGTATACGAGAAAGTTTAGGGGAGACCCACTCCCGTTTTTTACTTTCTCGTATACGAAGTATACAAAGAGAAAGTATTGTAATCGTCAAAAAATTCGAACTCGAGATTTTGACGAATCTCCACGTTTTAGACCTCCCTGAGTCCGAAAAACACAATTTGGGAATTACGTCTGTCTGTGAACACGATAACTCGAAAACTATTAGAGCTACGGGGATGAAATTTGGTATGTGGTCTTTACACATGATTTGTAGGTTTCTATCAAATTTTGGACAAAATCCGTCAACGGGAAATCTGTCTGTTTGTATGTCCGAAGTCATGTGAACACTATAACTCAAACACTTGAATAGCTAGATGGATAAAATTCGGTACACAGTTTTATCATCATGATTGTAGGTCCGTATAAAATTTTGGGCCAAATCCGTCAAAGGGTTGACTGTCTGTCGGTCTGTATAATTTACTATAGAAGCCAATCCGGTATCTCCACGCGCATGCGTAGTTGAAGCAGTCTTCTGTGCTCGCGAAATGAGCGAATTACGTCAGTTTGTCCTCGAGACGGCAAGAGTGAAACCTAGCAGTGTGCGATAGATGCGTTTTAATCGGTACTCATCTCTTTGAATTCTTTACCTAGATATTTTTCAATCACTATAATGAAAAACCTTCTGATAGTCACTGGATTCTGGGTAACAGTAGGTTCGCATTTTTTTAGCCACGCGGGGGACGGAGAAACGGCACCTTTTGGGGGAACTATACGAGAAAATTTAGGGGAGAACACTCCCGCTGGTTGGAAAAAGTATACGAGAAAGTTTAGGGGAGACCACTCCCGCTGCTTTTTCAGGTATTCGTATAAAATAAGTGGGGAAATGGGAATTTTAGAAATATCAACTGTATTACAAGTCTGTTACTCCATGATCCAACAACACAACTCTCCCCGCAGTCGGGAGAAAAAGAAAATATGTAAACATCGCACAATCAGTTCCTGCGCAATCCCATCTATCTGAGGTTGAAGCGTGTAAAGATAAAAACATATGATCGGGAGTCATGTGCGGTGTCAAGGTTTCCCTCACCCCGCGTTCCGGACGCAACTTAATTGGGCATTTTCTCACGTCGGACGATAAAATTCCTCGACGAGCACGTGTCCGGGGGAAAGGTGGAAGGAGAGAACGGCGATTGGTCGCAGTTTCTCCCGCTTTCGAATTTTCAGCGTTTCCGGTTCGCATTCCAGAATGGGGTTAAGGAAACTCAATTTCGCAGTTTTAGCTAGTCAGAACACAAATACGTCTGCTAATGAGTCATATTTCGACATAGATAAGCAGTGGCGGACTGACGAGGTTGCCAGCTTGCCCGATGGCAAGTGGGCCCCCCTTAAACAGAAGACAATTTGGGCCCTCAGGAAGTGTGGGAGAGAAAGAAGAAGACAGGACCAGAGAATTTTCTGGTCCTAAAAGAAGAACTCTTTCTCTATAGTAAGCTTTTCTAAAGCAAATAAATTGTTGGGGATTTATTGCCGTCGTAATTCGACCAGGCGAACAGCGGGTGGTCGAATACCGACCAAAGACGCATACGCAATTACAACTGCCCGTAGGAACTCTGCTGAAGTCTCTGTCCAGTCCAATTCCTTTGGCTCTTTCAACAGATGCCCTACTAATGGGCAGCATTTCTCATTCATACTTTGTCGCTAAACCGCATACGAAATATTTAACTTACGGAAATTAAAATCAAATAACTTTAATCATAATTTCGTTATTTTAAACGTAGAAAATTAAGGGGTATTAAAAGGGATTTATTTTAAAGACGCGGAAAAATTAACTATATAATAAAAAATTAAATTAAATATATAATTATTAAATATTTTAGATTTAAATTAATATAATTAAATATAAAATATATATATATATATATATATATGAATTAATATTATGATTATATATATGTGTGGGACCTCACTGACTCCTGGCAACTACTATTTTCAGACCCAGTCCGCCACTGTAGATAAGATAATGAATGATCATACCAATTACCTTTCACCTATAAATCAAAAAGGCGATGTGTAGCGTTTAATTATTTTAGGCAAACGATTATTTGTAACATAAAAGTAATATGTAACAGTACGTATCACCATTAAATTGTGATTCTATCTTCTTTTAACTCTCTGTTAGTCGGAATCATTTTCATCCAAGTACAGTCGGACCTCTATTTAACGAACCTCTATTTTGCGAACTTTTTCTTGGAACCAAGAACATTTTGCGAATTTCTTCGTAAAATAACCTGCAAATAGCGAAGTGCGTTCTCTATTTAACGAATTTTTTCTTGTGGTCCAATATTTTTTTTCTCCCTTTTTCTCAAAATATTTCTAAACGTTTCAAACTTATTCTTTCTTTTAACACATTTTATGGTGATCAATGACCTTGAAGCTGGAAAATGTCAAAGCGAAAGTGCTTGAGCATCAAAGAAAAAAGTTAATTCTTCGTGAGGTGGATAAAGGCGTGAAAAAAAGGCTATTGCTTTAAAATTTGGTATTCCTCCAAACAGCTTATCAACCATAATAAAAAATCTTGATAAGATCCAAAATTATGATTCATCGAATTCTTGTTCAAAACGTTGAAAAGCATGTGTCTATGAAGATGTGGATGAGGCAGTTTTGAAGTGGACAGTGTGAAAAATAAAAACAATACAGCAATGAATTGCGATGAAGACGACGATGATGCAGATGGAAATGATCATGATGCAGAAATCAACAAACCTTCGTATGATGAATTGTTAAAATTCATTAATTTTAATATAAAATTATTTTTTAAATTGAAAATACAGTGTATTCCCGGACATTGTTTTGGTTTATTCTTGTTTTCTTTGCAGATTTCATTTTGATGGGTAAAATATATAAAACAAATAGATATTAATTTACAAAATAAAGGTGTGATTAATTAGTTTTTTTATAATATTTTGTGTTTATGAATTTAAAATCTGTTCTGTGTAGTTTAAAGTATTTTAAAATGTGAATCTCTAACGAATTTTCCATATAACGAACTTTTTTTCGGGATTTAGCGACTTCGTTAAATAGAGGTTCGACTGTATATTGCTATTTTCTTCAGACTGACTCATCCACAATAATCAAATTAGAGTGGCCATTTTCTATAGATCTCCGATTTTATAGTCACCCTTCCGTCTCAATTAGTTGAATTAACCCTCTTCCCTTAAGTTTTTATTTAACCTCCTAATTACAGGCCACCACAAATTGGATATATTTTTTTTTATTATTTCAATCTATTTAAGATGGTAAAGGATATTTGAGAAATTTCAGCGTGACCAGGTGATTTTTGTATTTAAATTAATTGTCACGTTGACTTAAATTACGGATTTAAATAGCGTGCGGGCACTAAAGAGCCGAACTTATGACAAGCGACGCCGATCAAGAAGGAGTTAAATCGAGGGTTAAACTATTTAGAAGGGGTTAAATCGAGGGTTAAACTGTTTGTAAGGGGTTCAATCGAAGGTTAAACTGTTTAGAAGGGGTTAAATCGAAGGTTAAACTGTTTAGAAGGGGTTAAATCGAGAGTTAAACTGTTTTATCTTTTTATCCTCTCATGATATTTAGTTTCCTTTCAAGAATGAAGGGTCATTTAAGTATATTCAAATCAATACATTTTTTTTAAAAATCAATCTTGGAAAAAGTTTTAAAAAAGTAAATAAATGCACTAATATTTTTTTCCTCCGTTGCTCTCTTTCCCCATGATCCACGTCGCTTTGCTCACAAGATCTTAACAATGGCCATGGCTTGGACTTACTTAAAATACCGTCTAACGAATTTAAAAGTACTCTTTCATCGATAAAAATATTAACTGAAAACTTCACATTAAAGCTTAATGGAATCAAACGACTGTATCTCCTTTAAAAGATATCACCACGTTCATCCAACTAGTATATATTTTCATATTAAGTAAAAAAAATGCAAATTTTAAAAAGTCAACAGTATAAAAGAACGATATCACATATTCATCCATTCTACATACGGTTGCCATAATTGCCAAGCATTGATACGGGACGTTTCAGTGCTAAATAAATAAAACATGAAACATTTGGGTAGATAATGGTTTATTTTACTCTGATAAAAAAGGTAGATAATGGTTTATTTTACTCTGATAAAAAAGGTAGATAATGGTTTATTTTACTCTGATAAAAAAATAAATAAAATTTAAGTAATCTAATAAAATGAATAAGTAGAATAATACAAAAGAAGCGAGGCTAATCCTTTTTCGCCCAGTCTTATTTTAAAGTTGATTTCATTTTCTTAATTATATCATTTTCTTCTTTCGCATAATTATAAAATTGGGCACAAGTCATTTTAAAATTATGATGACAAATCAAAATTGCTTCAGTTGTCTCCACTGACAACCTGTTTCTTTCGTCCGACCATTGAGATGACATTATGGAAAATATTCTCTCCACATTTGCATTGTGGGCTAGAACGGCAAATAAGTATTCCCATAGCTTTAACTCTATCGATACAGGACCGTTCCTTCAAGCAAAAGACGACAGCCGTCCGAAACGTCCGAATGTCACTCTGAAATAACACCCCCTTTCGTTAAGTGTGATTGATTTCACACCCGCGGCGCGTCCAGATGTGTTTAGAGAAGAGGGGAGTTTTCTTACAATTCGGACAATGCCAGCTGTCTTTGTGGTTTTTGAGGGGGGGAGTGAATTTCCCTTATCTTTGATACAGGAGCTCGGGAGTTCCCGTATTTTGTGGTGTCTCTTTTCCAATGGCCTTAGGAATAAGAGGGTTAAAAGACACGACATCTGATCAATATATCCGTATTTTGAGGTGTCTCTGTTCCAATGGCCTTAGGAATAAGAGGGTTAAAAGACATGACATCTGATCAATATATCCGTATTTTGAGGTGTCTCTGTTCCAATGGCCTTAGGAATAAGAGGGTTAAAAGACATGACATCTGATCAATATACTATGTACCTGCAAGAAACTACAGCCATTTCTCTTCCATACTCAATTTCATAGTAATTTCGCAATTTTTGTTTGTATTATTTTTCTCTAAATAATATTTTAGATATACAAACTGGTTGAACAGAATCTCGGTGCTGCCAATATAGTCGATACGGGACAAATAGTAACACGGGACTGAGTAGTGAAATATGGCGATAGTCCCATACATACGCGACGTATGGCAATCCTAATTCCACATGAATAACAACTCGCAATTTATTAGAAGTGACGACTGCAACAATCATTCGTAAATAAATAATTGTGTATTCCATGTTTTTCTGGTGCCCTTGAGATGTTTTCCGCCGACATAAAAGTAATTTCCTTATTAATTCCAATCTCAGATCTACTACAAGCAAGAGAAGCCGCGAGAGAAAATCACTGACTATCCGAGAACCTGAGATGTCACAAAATTACGCGTGAAATTTTATCTGGTGAAAACTCGTCTTTTCATTCGGTGAGCTTAACATCCACTTTTCAAAGCTGAGAGTCGTTTGATAAAAAGCAATTTCAGAGAATAATGTAAATTTCTTTGAAAATGAATTCGCAATCTTTCTATTTCACTTTAAATCCATACAAGGTTTTTAAAACATTCATCTGAGAACATGATTAATCCATCACAATGGCGAATCCAGGATTCGGGTCGGGGGGGGGGGGCGGGAGGTCATAAAAATTTTGTATCGTAGTGACGAATGCCAAACCTTATGGCTTATGTAAACCAAAACACTTTAACTTTACAGGCTTTCCTCTCCTGACAATAAGAATAATAAAAAACACAACAATACTTTCGATAATTTAATAAAAAATACAATGAAATAGCTGACCAAAAAATGTTTTCGACCGCTCCAACGCTACAAGTGCAAGTGGAATGTCACGATTTTGTTACTATTTTTTAAAACTAAAATTAAGATCAAACAGTTACAGTGATTTTAAATTAAATCAAGAATTTTGGTTTAGCTCTGGGGGGGGGGGGGCCCGCAGCCCGATAGCCCCTCCCCTGCATTCGCCACTGATCCATCATTATTTTAGAAACAAATTGTCACTCGAGATCAAATAATAAAGCCAACCAATCAAAATTGCGCAAAAATGACCTTCGAAAGGAGCTGTGCTCGCCAAATGAACACAATTTTATCGTAAACATGAAGCCAAATAATGACTACATCATAATTTATCCTGTAATGTACATAATTCAATATAATGTTAATATACAATGTGTAGGCACTGTACGGAGACATCTCTTTTATTTTAATATACACGGTAAAACTTCTCCAAGCGGCAACCCCCTCAACACGACCACTTTGTTCGGCACGGAATTTTTGGTCCATAGACATAAAGTTAAATTAACTCCTCGGAGCGGCCACTCAAATCCCTCTGAGCGACCAGGTTGGTCGTCCGTTCAACTACGATGAAATGTATGCCTTTCGTCTCTCTGAATTTGGTATGCGATCTTTACACATAATTTGCAGGTTTCTATCAAATGTTAGACAAGATCCGTCTACAGGAAGTCTGTCTGTCTGTCCGCGGTCATATGAACACTATAACTCAAAAACTTGAATAGCTAGATAGATAAAATTTGGTACACAGTTTTATCATCGTGAATGTAGGTCTGCACCAAATTTTGGACCACATCCGTCGAAAGGCTGATGATCTGTCGGACTATATAATTGCATACTTGTAAAAATTATATCTCCTAAACTCTTTGGCTTAGATAAATAAAAATTGGTATGACGGTTGCTAACATTAATTATAGATCTGTGCCCAAATTTCGTTCCAATCGGTTAAAAAAAAGGCGTCCAAATTGCATATTCAATTTTTTAAATCCGTTTCTCCATGCGCATACGTATTGGTAGAAATCTCTATGCACGCGGAAGGATTACGGTACTTTGTCCTTGAGCCGGCAAGAGTGGAAGCAGTACCTGTTTCAACCGTCACGCATTTCTTTGAATATGATTCTTCACCTAAATATTTTACAATAACTATAATCTACAATGAAAAACCTTCTGATAGTCATTGGATTCTGGGTTACAGTAGGTTTATCCACGCGGAGGGAGGGGAAACAGCTTCTTTTTGGGGAGGTATACGAGAAAGTTATAAGGGAGACCACTCCCGCTGGTTTATTTTTTAAGCACCCTGCCAATTTGCATGAGATGATTTTTCAGCTGAGCTGTCGGCATGTATACATGACTAGTAGAATTGATGCTCCCGTCAAGTGCGAGTTCAGTAGCGTTTATTCGTTTTTTTTTCAAGCAGAAGGAAATAGTGCTGCAGAAATTTAGAATGAGCCGAGTAGATGATGAAAACTTGAAGAGTGATGGTGGTGTGCGCGAATGGTGCAGAAAATTTAAAGACGGACGAACCCTACGTGCATGATGAGACAAGGACGTAATCCTGTCGCAACAGACGATCTTGTTCAACGAGTTCCTGGCAGCTTTTGTAGCAATTTAAATGGGACGTGTCTGATCACCCGGCGTATAGCCCCGACATAGCGACGAGTGATTTTCGTCTCTTCCTTGAATTGAAAAACTGGCTTGAAGGCCAAAGCTTCCAGAAGAAGGAGGAGCTTCAAAGCAACGTTAAGGCCCATCTCACATTGGCGACAAGGTTCTTCGAAGATGGGATCGGAAACCTTGTCTACCAACTTGTCTACTGATGAGACAAATGCCCAGTGATGTGGGGTGGGTAAATACCCAGTGGATAGGTAAATATTTTTTGGGTATATACCCGGGTATTTACCCAAGGCCTGGGTAAATACCCAAAAACTGGGTATTTTGCGAAGAAAAAAATTCGAATACTGATTCACAAAGAAACATACAGAGTTTTATAAATACCTCCTAAAAAGTATTTGCAAAAAAAAAGTATTTGTGAATGGTCATTCAAAATTAAACTTAAAATTTATAAATACCCAAAACTCGGTATTTTGTAAAAAAAGTATTTGAGAATGGTGTGATTCAAAATGAAGCATTAAATCTATAAATACCCTTACACTGAATATTTTGCGAAAAAAATTGCATTTGTGAATGGTGATTCAAAATAAAACATATAAAATTTAAAAATACCTCCAAACCGGATATTTTGCAAAAAAAAAAAAAAAAAA
>BGPR01028800.1:0-19713 GCA_013235015.1 Araneus ventricosus | reverse complement strand
ACATCGCACTGATGACTCACCCACTCATCTCGAATGGAGGCCAAGAAGCAAAAGGGCGGCAAGGCCGGGCTGTCGGACAAATTACGACACGCTCATTAGGATGAGGAGGAGGGCGATGAGCCGTAACCGATGGAACAGTTTCGGGTGGTGCACGCTTCTTCAGTTGTGATGTATCAGATTGGAGATCGGAGAAGGCTCATCACGCAACAACGCCAGCCAAAACAACTCTTTTATTTTGAAGCTGGCATGGACCATTAGTATCAGAGAGCAGTTGAAGAAGTCGAAAATTGCAGTTGGCGTCCATTCATTCGTGTTTCCGATAAACCAGGGCTTCTTAAATTTTTTCAATTCACGACCGTTTTCCTTGCATATAATAATAATAATAAAAAAATCACCACCTCATTTTTCCTCAAAAAATTTGCTACGGTCTCATAATCAGGAAAAAATAAATAGGAAAAAGAAGATTAAAATTCTTTTGATTTGTCGTTAATTCACTAAATCGTCGGCGTTCTAATAAAAGTCACTACGTCCACAAAAACCTTTTGATGGACTACTACAGTCGATTAGCATTCCCAATTAGTTATTTCGTGATATAAATCAGTTATCTAAACATTAGTAAACCAACCATAAGAGCCGGAAATCCGTAAAATATTTTTTTTTTCCTATTTTTCATAACGATTCAACATTACTTAAGATTAAATTGACTACAGTTTCGCTTGAACAAATCAAAACTACTGTTTTGGACTTACAGAGTTTTGTTTGAACACCGATGAAGTTTTAATGAAATAGTTAAACTCAGGATGATTTTTCTTATACAGAGGACAATTGATTAATGAACAGTTCGGAATACTTACAAATTGGAAAATGAACACTTTCGAAAATGATTTATAACGAACTATGTAATTAACGAAAACTAATTTTATTTCACAATTGATAAAAAACAACTTCTAAATATTATTAAAATAAAGTCAAGAAAATTGAACAGCGAAAGAAGTAAATCAACAAAGGAATTAAATACATATGAATTCTACGGGAGATCAATAATACAAATAGCATTTTTAATAGTGAAATCGTTTAAATGCATGACCTAATTTTCCGTTTTTGCTAAATGATTAAAGAAATTAATAATGTTTAAATAACAGAAACGAATAATGTTTAATTCACGGAATTAAACGTTATCTTTGTTTAAATCTAGAAAACATAAGCACTGTGATGAAGACGATACAGAACGTGAATACTGTTCAAGTCACTTCACAGAGGATCAACAACTTGAAATGGAGAAAGAAAAAATGATTCAAATTATGTTCACGTGATATGCGTCAAAAGCGCCGCAGTGGCTTAACTTTGGAACCACTTGAGCATCTTGCAGAAGAAAATGTGAAGTTAAATGTGCTAGGTGAAATGAGCTAAATGAAATGTGCTAGATGAAATGAGCTAAATCAGGGTGCGTAGTGAGAAATTGCTGTAAAAAGTAAGCACTTTTAAGGACTTTTGAAGCACCTTATCCAAAAAAATTAAGCACCTTTGTACATGCACGCATACGTAGACCCACATATTTTCTAAGTATAGGATATTTTTTTCTGTTTTATAATACGGCATAGTTTTCATTTAAAAATTTAAATATGTACATTTTTTAAATTTAAAATATGTAATATTTTAATTTTAACATTTATTTCTGTATTTTCACAATGTTTTCTATTATAAAATAAAGAATGTCTTTCTGGTTTGACAGAAAAATAAAAAAGATAATGCAAACTGTCGTTACCAAAAATTAAAACAACTTTTATACGATTAACAATAAAAATCTGTGACCTTTTCCAACATTTCTTAAAATTAACAAATTACCAGTTAATTTAGATTACCAGTTGATTTGCTCTTTTCGGATAACCATTCCAGTACTTCAAGAAGAAAGAGGGAGTATTTCAGATTGAAGAAAGAGGGAGCGAAAAAAAAGTCTAATAGTCCAGTCAACGAAGGGTTTCAAAAAAACATTAAATCATATAGTTTTGAAATTGATAAACATTTTGTGAGGGGCTCCTGATAAACATACTAAAAGTCCCCGGTCCTGAGGAGGGGGGGGGGGGACTCGCGCCACCATCTTGGATTTCACCCACTCCCCTTTTTAGTTTTTTCTTGAATATCTCGAAAATTATTTAGTTCTAAAATTACAATTGATTTAACGAATCAAAGAGCAAAAAATTCCCTACAAATACATGCTTTTATTTTTCTGCTATCTTGAATAGTTTCCGATGTAATGGGTATCCAAGTTTGCCACCAACTTGGATTTTATCCCCTTTTTTTAGTTTTTCTGGAATATCTCAAAAATTGTTAAAACTAGACGAAAAATAAAAGTATGTATTTGTAGAGAATTTTACGATAATTAATTTGTTGTATTACATGTAATTGAATAGTATTTGAGATATTCATAAAAGACTGAAAAAGGGGGTTGAAATCCAAGATGGGGGCAAATTTGAGATCGATCATCTCGGAAACTATTAAAGCTAGAAGAATAATAAATGCATGTATTCGTAGGAAATGTCAAGCTCTTTAATTTGTTATATCGATTAGTTTTTCAGATATTCAAGAAAAACTTTAAAAAAGGAGATGAAATCCAAGATTTCAGCAAATTGTGAGACCCATTATCTCGGAAACTATTAAAGAAAGGAGAACAATAATAGCATGTATTCGTAGGGAATTTTACCATCTTTAATTTGTAAAGTCAATTTGAATTTGAAAACTGAATAGTTTTCGAGCTAGTCAAGAAAAACTGAAAAAGGGGGGGGATGAAATTCAAGATGGCAGCTCAAGCTCTGCCCCCAGGACGGGAACCTTTAGAATGTTCAACAGAAGCCTCTCGCGAACATGTGCACCAATTTTCAAAACTATACGGTTTAATGTTTTTTTCAATCCCATAGTTGTCTGGACTAACAACTACGATTTTTTACAAATTCATCCGTTTTGAGACCAATTATCTTAAAAACTATTAAAGCTAGAAGAAAAATAAAAGCATGCATTTGTAGGGAATCGTACACTCTTTAATTTGTTATATCAATTGTAATTTGAAAGCTGAATAGTTTTCGAGATATTCAAGAAAAACTAAACAAGGGGGATGTACGAGATGGCGGAGCGAGTACCCCCCCCCCCCTTCAGGACCGGGGCCTTTTAGTACGTTCATCAGGAGCCCCTTACGAAAATATGTAACAATTTTTAAAACTATATGATTTAATGTTTTTTCCACCCTCATTTTGGGCCTTCGTTGACTGGACTATAAGCGTTATCTTAACATGTGTCGACACCCCTGGATCTATCACACCCTGGATTCCTTCCCCGAATTCTTCCCTTACGTAGGTTTTCATTCTTGATACATCCGGTAAACAAAGCCTTATGACTATGCTTTCGATTTATCGTATTCAACTTCTGAGGTTTTGAAGGATAAAGGTTTTCTTTAAAATTCTTAGGAAAATTAAGCACTTTTTAAGCACCTGTTTTCAAAATTAAGCACTTTTAAGGTGCTTAAAAATGGTTTTCAAATTTAAGCACTTTTCATGACGCTACGCACCCTGTAAATGAAATGTGCTAGATGAAATGAGTTATCACGTGACTCTGACGTCACAGGAATTGACTCCTTCACGTTGTAGGAACATAAATATCGCAAATTATGATTTACTTATGAAAAAATTAAAACTTATCGTATACACAAAATAATTACAGGAATTTTTTCAGCAATCTCTAAAATTCCATAAATTACTGTAAACAACAAAATATGTAAAAACGCAACAGAATTTCCAAATCCCAAATTTTCACGTACTTTCTTAAACGCCCAAATTCTTCTGCCTTAACATCTCACTTGATCTCGCAGCCACTGTTTAAAAAGTAACAGCAACCACGCAACTCCAATCACGCGCGAAAAACATAAACAAACAGAACAAGATCTTTGGGTCGATTAAGACCCGCTTAATCGGCCGACTAGAAGAAATGTTTTCATCAAGATTCTGTGAGGCCGATCGGACAATCTATCAAGAGATTAACGGGAACCGCTTCAATAAACAAAAAAGTGAAGCAACCTCATTTATCAGTTAGTCGCTCCGTGTTTATTTGCGTTCACGGTCCGCCTATCAGCAGTCGAGATAACCCTTCATGTTCAGCGGGATTCGCATGTCTTCGCCTTCACACCGCACTGACGCAACTAAGTGATGCAGATTGGGCACAATTTACCTTCCAATTGGGAACTAATACAATAATAACAGAAAAAAAGCGTTTTCCTTTTCAAAAAAATGTCACGTTTTAGAAATAATCTCAACATGCATGTTTGCCCCCCCCCCCCGCAACTCAATGAATCTTAAAAATAAAGGAAACTTTTCTTTTTCTATTTATAGCGAGATAAGTATGTCGAGATAAGATAGAGAACGTTTAAGAGCTTCTTCTCTATATGATAGTTTAGATTTCTTGGAAATAACAGATCATTCATACTTAACCGACTGAAACAATAAGATACAGTAGGTTTTAAAGGGTATAATTTATAAAAACTTTTCTTTTTGATTGAAATTTTTTAAAAAAGATCTTGCTTATAACGGATGGAATATAATTAACAACAAATTCCTTGTGAACAAAGTCGTTCTCACAAATTTCCTAAGTATAGCTTTCACAAATGTACATTTTTTCCCGAAGTTTGACACCGTAAATACGCTTTTACTATTTTAATTAAGTAAATTTTGATATAATTCCGCCCTTATCTTTTAATATATTTTATTCTACATTCATATATATTTATTTTATATTTTTAAATATAAAACACGCATTATTTTCAGTTAGCTTAAAGTGATTTATTTTTACAAATAATTTTAATTAACCACACTCACTATACTTTTGATTAAATTAATTAATAAATTTAAAAAAATTGAGAGTTATCAACTAAGGTTCAAGGAAGAACCGAAACGAAACAGGACCGAACAGACGTGGGAAACAGTATCCAACAGGACGATAACTCAGATAGAATTAGACTTAATTAAACTATGGACAATTGCACCGCAAACAGATCAATTTTTTAGGAGTTGCTACATTCAATACATGCATGTTTTTAACTTTCTTAAATCATTTTTAACGACACCTTATTTTTAATTACTTCTACTTCCATAGTAATAAGCGCACTACGACGAATGTCACGAGTCTTCCGGGAAAATCCCCTTTTTGCCATATATAACATCTCCGCGCATTGTTAACTGCCCTTTTTACTTTCTCGTATACAAAGTATACAAAGAGAAAGTATTGTAATCGTCAAAAAATTCGAACTCGAGATTTTGACGAATCTTCACGTTTTAGACCTCCCTGAGTACGTACCCCAGGGGTACGCGTAAAACAGTATCACTGGCGTAGACAATCGAACGTACACTTTGGACCTATTCCCATTGACCGTTTGGTCCCAAAATGTAATGCAGATCCACAATTTTGATGTAGAAATCATATACTAAAATTCTAGATAGTTACCTTTTTTAATTATCCCATTTACACACAAGGATATACAATCCAAATTTTTATACAGATCGCAAGGAAAACTATATGCCAAAACTCTTAGAAAAAAATATTTTCTATGCATAAGATGGAAATTAATTCTGCGGTGTGTACTGTGGCTTAAATTGCGACAAAAGACAATTACTAATGAAACACAATCATAATCGCCTTGAGAACCAGTTCGAGGTCCCTCGTTTCTTATGAATTATTTTTTATACCCAAAGAGGGCCCATCATAAAAAGGCAAATTCAGTAAAGTGAAAACAAAAACACCACAATCAAAAGCATTCATAAAGTTTTATAGTCCAGATCATTACGATATTACAGCGTTCTTATTGGTCGGTCGGCGTTTACACCTAAGGACTCAAGGTCATACCGCGAAATGGGACATGTTATAGCACATTATAATACAGCATCGTGATATGTTAAATCACCTTCACGATAGCGAACGGCATTTCTCCGTTACAGAAGCAATTTCGAACCGTTTCGCCAAACAATGGACCGAAGTTGAAATATTTCACCGAAATCGGCAGATTATTCGCGTTGGCGTTTCAGCTGCAGCAAACAGTTGTGTTTATGTCATCATTTCGACTGCAAATTGTAAAAATTACAAAAGAATGGATAGATAATATGACTATAGCAGGTCATTTGACAGCTCACCTCCGTAGCAAGAATTGTCCTTTACTTTTCACCGTCGGCGTGTCGGTGAGTAAAATTGGGTACTCTTTCGGTTTCTTGCGAAATAATCAAACTGGAGTACAATAAAATTGGATGATCCGGAAGAAATGTCGTGATTTTTCAATTTGCTTCACCTTAGGTCAAAATGAAATGCTTTTTGGTAAACCGATCATACCTTCATGCGCATGTTATTTTAAAGTAGAATCCGCTTTCAGGAACGACCTATACTACTAGGAAAAATCGCTAAGTTCTTGAGTCATGTGAATTCTTTATATATTTTTTTTATTTAACTTAAAACATGCTGCGTTGTGCACAACTCACCATTTTCGAGAGCTCACGAATTAGCAAAAATAGCCACTGAAACATATCTTTCATTATATTCAAACGCAGTTCTGTATGGTGGAACGGACTTCCTTTTTACTTTCTTGCATACGAAGTATACAAAGAGAAAGTATTGTAATCGACAAAAAATTCGAACTCGAGATTTTGATGAATCGCCATGTTTTAGACCTCCCTGAGTCCGAAAAAGACAATTTTGGAATTATGTCTGTCTGTCTGTGAACACGATAACTCGAAAACTATCAGAGCTACAGGGATGAAATTCGGTATGTAATCTTGAAACATTATTTCTAGATTTCTATCAAATTTTGGACAAAATCCATCAACGGGAAGTCTGTCTGTCCACGTTCATGAGAACACCATAACTAAACACTTAAATATCTAGATCGATAAAATTTGGTACACAGTTTTTTTTATCAGAAATGTAGGCCCGTATAACGTTTTGGGCCAAATCCGTCAAAGGGTTGACTGTCTGTAGGTCTGTATAATCGCATACTTTTGAACGCCATAGTTTCTTTAAAAAATACTTAGATAAATGAAATCTCGTATATAGCCTTGAAACCCTAATTGTAGATTTGTCTCCAATTTTCGTTTAAATCGGTTAAAAAAAAGACGTTGAAATTACCTATTCGTTTTTTTTTTTTTTCATTATACGCAAAAAAAAAAAAAAAAAAACCAGCGGGAGTGGTCTCCCCTAAACTTTCTCGTATACTTTCCCAAAAAGGTGTTGTTTCCCCTCCCCCCGCATGGATAAAAAAATTCGAACCTACTGTAACCCAGAATCCAATGACTATCAGAAGGTTTTTCATTGTAGATTATAGTGATTGTAAAATATTTAGGTAAAGAATCAAATTCAAAGGGATGCGTACCGATTTTCCATCAAGGACAAAGTGACGTAATCCTTTCGCGTGCACAGGGATTGCTATTAGTACGCATGCGCATGAAGATAAAGGATTCGTTTCAAAAGTAAGCAAGTATGCGATTATACAGACCGACAGACAGTCAACCCGTTGACGGACTTGGCCCAAAATTTTATACAGACTTACATTCATGACGATAAAACTGTGTATCAAATTTTATTCATCTAGCTATTCAAGTTTTTGAGTTATAGTGTTCACATGACCGCGGACATACAGACTTCCCGGTCACGGATTTTGTTCAAAATTTGATAGAAACCTACAAATTATGTGCCAAGATCACATACCAATTTTCATCCCCGTAGCTCTAATAGTTTTTGAGTTATCGTGTTCACAGACAGACATAATTCCAAAATTGTGTTTTTCGGACTCGGGGAGGTCTAAAACGTGGAGATTCGTCAAAATCTCGAGTTCGAATTTTTTCACGATTACAATACTTCTCTTCGTATACGAGAAAGTAAAAAGCTGCGAACGCTGGAGCGAGTGTTTTCCCTATCTTAGGGAATACCGCACGTTTTCTGGCGCGCGGTGTATTATTCGTATACGAGAAGGTTTTGGGGAGGTCACTCCCGCTGGTTAAATCATTTGCCTGACTCAAAAGTCGACGGACCTGACTATGTTTGTATTACAATGCTTAGATAATGTCAAAACATTATTATTACAATTTTGTATAAAAATAATTTCAAATTTTTTACCAACTCTCTTATAAGGTGATCTGCAATTAAATATTTTATTATTTGAGACTGACGTATTATATGTTTCTCGAAAATTGCTTATATGGAAATCAAATTAAAATCAATAAAAAATATATATATATTTGGAAGTTTGAGGAGGGGGAATGGAATCCAGGAACCTGCATTGCTTTAGGACCCCTACAGGGTTTTAATCCGGCCTTGGAATAAATGAAAGAAGGAGATTTTTTAAAGCCAGATTTACTTAGTTACAGCTATTCAATACCAAGCTTTAGCCATCTGACAAACATCATAGGCAGTAACAAAACATTATCGTATCTAATTATTGCAATTAAAAACCAAAAAACCTATCAGGCCAATTTAAAAGTAAGAATCTCAATCAAGATTTCTACACATCATCAATCAACGATGAAGGACATTGATGAATAAAGTTAATTCCGAAATAAAGTTATAATGATTAAGCCAGAAGATTAGTTAAACTTAAATTAAGATTTACGATAAATGACTCATTACGTTGGCATTGCATCATCGCTTGACGCATATTCCGAGTGGATGAGCAAGCAGTTGCACAGATTATTATGTTAACTGAAACAGATTACACGTCATCCAGCAATAAATTAAAATATCCACAATCCTCCTCATCTACCAGACGTATTATGCTACCAGACACTATCCAGACCTCGAGTTGCGCATCCAAGCATCGCTAATGAGTTTGTAACTAACTCCAAATACCATTAAGTCTTAAAAAACATACATAGATCAAGACGAGAATTCCAAAACAAACCGGCGAGCTCAAACAGTTCGAACTTTTTTCGCGCCATTTTAAGCGAACGTCTGTCAGTCAACACTTTCGAAAACGGAGGGGGACATGAACTGAAGAATGTTGCCCGAGGGGGTTCGATTTCGAACTGGAAGAGAAGAGGGCCCCCCCCCCCCCCCATTCTTTCAATCCAGATTGCTTTTCCTTCTATGGGCCAAAGTGCATTTGGGTCGAAGTTCCTCTTTTTGCCTGATGAGACAGAAACCAGTTTCGAATCTCTGGCTTTACGATGTTGGTGTCTCATTCACCCGTTTCGTTTTCAAACCTTGATGGTCCACAAATCGAGAGAAATGGGTTGAGCAATAAGCAAACACACACGCCCTCCGAGAACATTGTTTTATTTATCTATTTTTTTATTATTATTTATTTAACCTATGAGACTTGGAACATAATAGTGTTAGTTTTCGAACAAAAACTGAAAGTGTAGATGGACATGCTTAAGTGAATATTCAAGGTTGAGGGAGACATCGAGCGTGTTAATCGATTGTTAGTAAATATATTTAAAGCTTTTTTTTTTTTTTTTTTTTCAGGAGAAGAGAACCGTTAAACGATATCCACTAAAACCACACAAAATAAGGGATGCTCCCAGTGGCCTAGCGAGGGTATGTGGAGCCCGGGGAATATTGGCACCCTCACTTATATTTAGTAGTATGTGGCGCCCGCACTTATATTTAGGGTTGCCATACGTCCCGTATATACGGTACTGTCACCGTATTTCACTATTCAGTCCCGTATTACTATTTGTTTACCGTTTTCTCCCTAAACTCTGCGTGAAACACTGGGAAGAAATAGAACATACTACTGCATATTTATAAGTACGAAACATCGATATTGGCAACACTGAGATTCTATTCAACCAGTTTGTATATCTAAAAGATTAATTAGAGAAAAATAATACCAACCAAAACTGCGAAGCAACTATGAAATTGAGTATGGAAGAGAAATGGCAGAAGTTCTTTGCAGATACAAAGTACATATATTGATCAGAAGTCATGTCCGATAAAGCGCGAATACGTATTTACCATTCCAGCCCATAAGGCAAATGTGGAGAGAATATTTTTCCTTATGTCACCTCAATAGTCGGGCAAAGGAAGCAGGTTGTCAATGGAGACAACTGAAGCAATTTTGATTTGTCATCATAATTTTAATACGACTTGTGCCCAACTTTATAATTATGTGAAAGAAGAAAATGATATGATTATTTCTTTATTCCACGTGTTCATTTTATTAGAATGTTTAAACTTTAATGATTTTTTAATAAACCATTACCAACTCACTTTTTTTCATGTTTTATTTATTTATTTCATTTTTATTTTATTATTTATTTAATCAATGCTTGGTAGTTATAGCAACCCTACTTATATTTTGCCTCATTGCTCTCCAAGACTGGCTGGTGGTCTCTCCATACACCCTTTGCCTCCTAGTGACTATGCTACTGCACGCGGAAGACATTTGCAGCGGAATTTCAAATAGGCAACCCCTCTCTCTCCGTAGCCTGGCCAGCATTCAGTGGCCTAGGGAGGGCGAGTGGAACGGGAGCATAAAGTAATTTTTTTTGCCCCTCAGTGGTTTAGCAAGGAGGAATGGGGCATGATAATATTGTTTAGGCCCCCTCACCAAATTTAATTTTAAAACCTGACATCCACACACTAATATTCTGCCTCCACGGCGCCCTCTATGATTTAAATTTTAGTTTTTTTCAGTCTAAAATTAAAATTCTCCTCAAACTTTCGCGATAAATAGAATATGCCGAACTAATATAATAATGTTTGTAACGAATGGCCTCCTTTCTTCACTTTCCATCCTTGGCATCCCTTTTTGTTCCACAACTTTTATAAGAGGTAAGATTTTAAGCCCTTCTTTTCATACTTCGTTTAAAAGACTGTTTTTAATTTCTTCTTTGTGGATGGATGTTTTTCTATTTAATACATTCCGGAATGGGTTCAGGCCTTAGAGGATAATAAATCATTAGACCTTAAAGTCTTTTTCCTTTACAGAAAACCTATTCCGGTTTTGAATCTGCATGGATGAATTGCCTCTGATGAAGTCATCCACAGGTTTCTTACTTCTTATCGTTGTCTGCTATTATTTTTGCATTTTTAACTCTTCCACAAATAAAATTACCTTTATTAGTATTTTAATTTAGTTTCTAATATAACCAAAGTGCATGAATCCATCTGAAAAAAATATAACAATAGTAATAATAAAATTATATTGATAACGTATCTTCATCTCTTCGGCTTTCTTTACGCAATTTTTAATACAGCTACTGTTTTGGATTTTGTATATTTTTATTTATTACCTACTTATATCGTACCCAACGCAAGAACCAACATTTCTTCATATCTCTTTCTAGATATTAACTGACCCCTTTATTAAAATCCTACACTCTCATAGCCTCAACATTAATTTACCTACTCTATTCGTTTAACTGAACTACTCCTTAACCAGTAATCAGCATATGGACATTACCACCTTCTTGAAAAATGACGCAATTCTGACAAATATAAGGCGGTTTAATTAAGTGCAGATTTTTGAGTGATATCACATCCCATTTCGTATCCGCATATTCGAATTCGGAATTGGATATATGGTGACTTCATCAAGTCAACGGACATAAAAGCCTCTTGTTTATACTCAGGAAAGTTGAAAGGTTAAGTTTTGGGGCACTTACATAAACCTGATGCCTAGCCCAACATGCAGGGAAGGGCTTCGTAGGTTTTCGAATTTTTTAAATTATTTTTTAAAAATTAACTTAATGTTTCGCGACCCCACGTTTCGGAGAAAAATTTGTTTCGTGACCCTTCCCGTAAATGGAAGTAGAAAAACAAAATAAGAACACGAAAACAAAGTTATGCCAAATAAATTTAATCAAGTTAAGTCAGTTTTTAAAAAATATTTTATTTATATACTAAAGAGTGCATATTTTTTATTTTAATTATTTTCTATTTTTCAGTCTTTGATTTATAATATTATAAATATTATGGAATCTTCATATCACTTTTTTTTTTTTTCAAATTCACTACTAGGTGGCTTCACGCGAATGGAATCCAAATTTAGTTTAGGTAATCGATTAGCTCATAATTAATTTCTGAAAATATTAAAATAGTTTATTTTCATCGAGAATACACAAGTGCATAAAACTTCAAAACTTTACTACTTCAGGATACGAGTGGAAAATTGATTAAAAAAATTCCATCTTTACGAACATGAGACAAATCCAAGTTAAATAAAAGTATGTCCAAAACAGAACAAAAATGTACTGAAATGATCAAATCGTAAAGCATATTGAAGGCAGTCAGTTCTTCGGAAGCTATGACTAGATAACTAAATTTCTCATACAAAAGCATAACCTAAACTGGCGGTTCGTAAAAACGAAGACCTACAGTATCACGACCCATTATTAAGATTGAGAAGGCTTTTCTATATAAAAGTTTAAGGACCGCCAAGAAATCTTTTCAGGACAAGGCCCATAAGGTGTTTTGTAACCGCACCTTGGCGAAATAAGGCCTCATTCTGGCACATCCTCTGGGGTTCGTTACAAAATGAACCTGCTTTTGCACGACCTAAAAGCGAGGAAAGAGTTACTTTTACTATAAGGCTGATGGTTTATGAGAAATAAATTAAAGGGTTTGTGCGGTAGTTTTCCTCCTCGTTCACATTTTTTCTTTTCTTTCTCTCTCTCTCTCTCGCCCCCTTTTTTTTTGCGTCTCCATCCTGTTGAGAACCGGTTTGGCACCAGAAATTAGAGACCTCTTCGTCGATGATCGACAAAGTTCAAACGGTTGGCGTTTTCTTTTCTTGAAAAAGAGAGAGAGAGCGAACGCTCTCTGATTTCCAAAAGATGGAAAGGAGAGATAGCGCCAGAATAAACGCCAATGGCGCTTTTTTGCTTTGTTTTATGAAAATCGCAAAGATGAAACTGAAACTTTCCTGATGCTCGAAGATTGGCTCGATTTTCATCAACGTTGAACAGAGGTTATCTAGTCGGATATACAGAAAATTAAAGCCGTCTTATCCGAAGGGGTAAATAGGGTGTAGTCCAGGGCTTTTTGATCCAAGGGAGTCTAAAAAATTATTTAAACGATTTTATTTTAATTTTGAACCAAAAGAGTTATTTAATTATAATTTTAAATAATTATGAATTTATCTTAAAAATAAAAATATGATTAAGCCTTGTAACCAGGCAGCCATCGACTTTGTAATGTTATATAAATATGTATATCTTGGACTATAAATTCAAATGCATATTTTTGTATGAATTAAATGAGTAGTTAAAAATATTAACATTACTATAATATTAAGAATAATGCCACCCTAATATATCATCAATGTGAATGAATCGGTAAGAGAAAAAAATAGTAAAGGAAATAGCAAAATACAGGGTGGTTATAAATTATTGAACCCATTTCAAAAATTAAATTAAAAAACTAATAATAACTAATAACTTTTAAATAATAGAGCAAATAAAAAAATCCTTTTCAGACAAGTGACGTGCCATTACGGCGTTCTAAATTTGCTACAGCGAGAGATTTCCATACGCAGTGGCTACCGATCAGCAGAAGCCGATGCGCGTTTTCTGGTTTCCTTTTTCAGTTTTTCGTGAATATTTCGAAAACTATTCAGTTTTCGAATCACAATTGATTTAACGAATTAAAGAGCGTAAAATTGCCTACAAACACGTGCTTTTAATTTTCTTCTAGCTTTAATAGTTTTGCAGATAATGGCTCTCAAAAATTGGAGATTTCCAATAATTTACGACCACCCAGACTGCTGTAACAGCGCGTTACCTATCTGAAAAAAATAAATAAAATGTGCAATAATTAAAGAAAAACGTAGTTGTAACATTATTATTATTTTTAATATTATTAATATTAATTTTTGAAATGGGTCAAATAATTTATGCCCATCTTTTATATTATTTATGCTTTTTCAGTTCCTTTTTTATTTCAAATAGTTAACTATATTATTATTTCTGGATCCCTCCTCCAATACCCCCTACATCTCCTCCTCGTCAGGATCACGGAACTGGATCTCAAAGCGTCTGGGTCAGCGTCTCAGAAAATCTGGTCACTTTATCTAAGGCAACTTTTAACCGAAGTCAATCCATATAACAGTATACAAACTGCAGAATGGTTACGAAAATAAATTACTATAATGATAATAATAAACGTAATTGACCCATTGATAATGAAGCTCCACTATCAAGCTAGAATACAATGGATATAGTAAATTTCAAATGAACGATTCTGAGATCTTAAACTGTTTTTTAAACAATTAATTTCATTTTAAAAGATTTGCTGCGACTGTTTCGATACCATCTTCTCGGTACGTAAGAGAACACTGAGATCCGTGTCCATATTTCCTTGTCGAAGGGCCATAAATTTGTTCCACGGACATCAAATGGACCGATTGATGGACCTAAAACAATGATAATGAAAGAGCACTAGCAATTGATGCGAGGAGGAAGTCGAGAAAGAACCATCATTGCGTCCATTTCAATGGCAAGCTTGCACGCTGCCGGTGAAAGTGACTATTGGCAAGATGGAGAAACAAAGGAGGAAAATGATGGACAACAGCAGTTTCCTGAACATTGCCGAAGAATGCATCTGTGATCAAACAAGAATCAAAAGAGATCTTACGAGGTTCCTATGC
Organism: Araneus ventricosus; assembly: GCA_013235015.1. NCBI lineage: Eukaryota > Metazoa > Arthropoda > Arachnida > Araneae > Araneidae > Araneus > Araneus ventricosus. The sequence continues at coordinate 5,105 of BGPR01028800.1, read as the reverse complement.
CTTAATCATTGGATAGGGTGGCTACAGAAACTGTGAAAAAATATCCCTGACTAAACTTGCAACATTTCCCTGATTTACGGCTACTAATTATATAAGTTTCCTGGCTTTCTCCCTACTCAGAATCACTGTATGTGCACAATATACATTATTAAAAACACTTTTATGAGTTATTTAATATGAAAAAAAATAAATTATTTATGAAATTTAATTTTTAAAAAATGGAATGAACATCCTAAAAAAACTATTAAAACAGTATTCTTACATGTAAAAAATACTGGAAATTTTAACAAAACACTTTGCTTCTAAAACTGCATAAGAATTCTAAGAAACATTAAAACTACTCTTTGCAACACAAGTTAAATTATGTTAACAGTAAAGGTTATTATGATTTTTGCTCTAAACTTTAAAACGGTTCAATAACTAATTAGTGCTGTTTGCATGGGTACCAGAATAACATGTTGCAGCATAAATATAAAAATAATATAATTATACGTACCTATTATATAAATCTTTTAGCAAAGATTTAAACAAGAGAAACTGCCAAAATATTGCTTCAAATCTTTATTCTTTAACAACTCATAAGAAATTAATTGCTCTAATCAAGAACTTATTCTTTTATAAATGATTATAAGTTTTTTTTTTAAATTCCATTTATTTTTTATTACAAATAATGCTAGACATAAGATACTAATTTATAGATAATAACTCAAGTAACAAATAACTATTAATTTTCCCTGATTTGTTAGATATTTTTACGAATTTCCTTGATTTTCCCAGATCGATAAAATTCCCTGACTTTTCCAGATCGATAAAATTCCTTGACTTTTCCAGATCGATAAAATTCCTTGACTTTTCCCTGACATCCCGGTTCTGTCACCCCCCTGTTGGATTTTTCCTGAGTAGCTTTTGATTTTCTATGAGTTCAAGTTTACCTCAATACAGACGTAATAGAAAATAAAGAATTTACAATACGCATAGCTATTAATATAATACAGTAAAACTTCGATTAACTGTCGTTCGTTTAACAGTCATTTTCTGTTTAAGGTTAAACAGACATCTTTAAAATTGTACACGGATTAGTTTTACACCCTACTGTATGAAGCTGGAAGTGACTATCCTCATTCAAAGACACGAGATGACAGAATATTTTAAAGTAACGTAGATTGAAATGTGCTGTGACTTAATATTAAAAGCAACTAGTGAAAATGCGTGATGCAATCCAAAATAAAACTGGTGAGACACACTTTGCATGTGTTATGTGAGCATCAATGGAATATACTCGATTAGAAATGGTAAGCTCACTTTCATAGAGATGCTATGCACTATCTTTAAAAACTGAAATTTCCAATATAGAAATAAGAGTGCCGGGTGCTCTTTGTGCTAACAAATACCAACTTATTAACAGAAACCCTCTACACTGAGTAACAGAAACACTTTTTAACCGTGTCAATGCAATTTAAGCACAGTCATCCTATCCTGTCTTTTCGATCCTGACACTCACATTTGTAATGTCGGAATACAAGATTGATCTTTAATTTTTAATCCCTGGTTTCAAATTTCCTTAACTACCAACATACGGATAACTACAAATAATCAATTGACCAGTCGCGTATTGACGGTAAATGGCGCTATACTACAGACATACTACTACTTATTTATACATACATATTTCTCACTCCTTTGTCTCATCTGGCTTTAGAAACTTAAAACTAAAGCAGAAATATATCTTAGGAGCGCTCCTAAAAGACGTACGCTTCTTACATCGATACCTCTTGTTTATACTTCGGTACCCTATTGAAATGGCAGGGGTCGATCCAGGTTTTTTTAGGGGCCCATTTTTGTGAAAAAAAATTATTTTGTGAAAAATAAAAATTATTTTTGTGAAAAATAAAAATATTTTCGTGAAAAAAAATTATTTTTGTGAAAAAAGAAAAATATTTTTGTGGAAAAAGAAAAATATTTTTGTGAAAACAGAAAAATATTTTTGCGAAAAATAAAAAATATTTTTGTGAAAAAATTATTTTTGTGAAAAATAAAAATATTTTTGTGAAAATTTTTTTATCATGCAAAACCTTCAATTTTAGCAGTCATATTTCTTTATCTTACGTTTAATATCAAAAGTGTTTCAGTGAATCAAATATATGCAGTAATTTGATATAATACGGGGAAAAAAAACTCGTGTATATATTTTGTGCAATGCCTCATTCAAAAACTTTTTAAAAAGAAGTCAGATTTAAAAGAAAATAACAGTGGTTTATTGTTAAAAGTATGTTGAAACATTGCAACTTTCTGTTAAGAAAACACCTAATTACGCAGAAATGCACCTTCACATTTAAAATCGATTTGATATAGAAAAGTAAGGATACCTAATACTGGACAAATTTTTGAGAATCGTTGTATGGGCGTGGAAAAATTTTATAAAGGGATCATTTTTCTAAAATGAAATTTTGTAAAAGGGCCGTTTTTACTAATTTGACTTTGTGAAGGGGTCGTTTTTGTTAATTTGAGTTTTGTGAAGGGGTCGTTTTTATGAAGTGGAATTTTGTAAAGGGGCCGTTTTTATGAAGTGGAATTTTGTGAAGGGACCGTTTTTATGAAGTGGAATATTGTGAAGGGGCCGCAAAACGGCACCAATTTTCGACTGGATCGGTCCATGAATGGACAAAAACGTATGAAATGATAAATGATCTCGAGGCTCGACTGATTGCTGAACATAATGTTCAATAATAAAAATATCTTCAGATGTAATAATAGAAATGCTTCCGATAAACTCATGCGTAGGAATCAAGTGCGCAAGCGAATTAGACATACAAGTAAGTCAAAGTGATACAAGTTTTTATCTCTATACACAATATTACGGCCTCTTTAAGTGTTACCGAGTGATGAGTCGTGAAAAAAAAATCGCCTCGCACAAATAAAAAGACAGAGAGAAGCTCTGTCTTAAGTGCTCTAACTAAAAGAGAAGAACTCAACGGAAGATTAATTCTTATTTCTCGATAGTCTCTATTCTGCTCTCTTCCTCACGGCTCGGTTGAAGATGTAGCAGCTATGCAAGATCTCGTCAATCGGAAAGTTCTCACGATCCGATGTTCGGTGGGGGGTACCCCCCACAGTCCGTCCATAAAGTTGCCACCCACTTGAGCGAAGAGTGACGCATCCAGCAGTTCGCCGATTTATTTTATTTCTCTCGGCAAATTGGCAACGAGGAAGACCACTTACAGCAGCAAATGAGAGCTCACGACTTGGAGAGCTAAGACTTGAAAGTAAAGTAAGCTTCTCTTCGCAGAAGAATGTAACCAGAACAATTTAAAATAAGTGAAGTTCTGAGAAGACACGTGTGTTTGTTGTACCATCAGGCTTTGTTTCGAAACTTGAGATGCTGAAATCTCAATAAGCACTATTCCAGGGGCGGGGAACCTTTTTGCACTGAAAGGCCTCATTGAATTTCGGCAATTGAGCAAAAAGCCGCACGAGCAGAATCTTAAAGGTTATTGTTCTGTAATTATTACTATATTACATACAATTCTATTATTTCATTGCAAACTGTAAATAACTAGTAAGGCCGCAGGTTCCCCCACCCATGGTAATTATCCATTAAGTAAACTTCAACACATCTAACGAAGAAAGCATTTAAATTTCCCAATACAATATGAATTTAATGTGGTATTCAAAATGTATTTATATTATTTACTGCTACACAACTGCGTCAAAATGCAGATCAATATCAGTTATTTTCTCAACGACTGAAAACTTAGCTAAGTTTAGTTATATTAACGTCCCATTTTGAACTAACACGAAGGCCATTTTAAGACTGAATCGAGTTAAGCTAAGTTGCATTAATGTCCATTTTGAAACAACTCGAAAACTAATTTGGGACGGACTTCGTCATTTTGAACCATAATCAGATGACACACACGACACCTGAGCCGGCAAATCTCCACGAAACTACTACGCCACATCAGCGGGAAGATGCTTGACATAAAATACTTGATACTTGAGATATAATACTTGATGAATACTTGATACTTGGCATATAATACTTGATGCTTGACATGTAATACTTGATGAATACTTGATGTTTGACATATAATACTTGATGCTTGACATAATACTTGATGAATACTTGAAGTTTGACATATAATACTTGATGTTTGAGATATAATACTTGATGAATACTTGATGCTTGACATACAATACTTGATGCTTGAGATATAATACTTGATGCTTGACATATAATACTTGATGCTTGACATATAATACTTGATGCTTGACATACACCCTTCGCCTTGATTTTGGAAATAATTGCTATGTGTTTTTAATACATGAGTTTTATACGAGAAAAATTATTTAAAAATAGTTTTAAATAATTATTTAAAGGATAAATTTTTGGGCCAAGTCTCCCTAGCGTTAGGGTGACTTGACTTACGGTTATTTCACGAAATATATTATTTATTTTATGCTTAAATGGAATATCAACTCTAGCATGAATACATATTTCATCTTAAAAGCAAAGTTTTTTATGATGCTACTATTTTAAACCAGTCGAGAAATATTAGAAAAATTAAAATTAGGGTTAAGTCTCCCCTATATATGGCATTTCTCTTAAAACTACATAATGTATGATTCTGTCGTGAGCGTGACCCGCAGGAAATATCCATGACGATGTGTGTCAACACGGGCACGGCGTGAGAACTTCTCGACGACCAAAAAGGAAGTCGCGCCTCTCAATGTACACTCGGCTTAAGCCAAGGATATGCTTATTCTTGTAACTCAATGATCCCCCCTTCCCTTTTGCATCCCCTAGCCCGAGGGGCCCTCTCTCAACTGCAAGTTTGGTACAGCATTTAAAGCTCCATTTGGAACCGAAACTGGGGATGTAACGAATATTCGGCAACTATTCGGTATTTGGCCCTTTTGCCGAATAGTAAGCAGATATTCGGCCGAATATTTTCAAGATCATAATTTTTTAAAAAAAATATGCTATTAAATAATAAAACAAAGAATACTGCAAATTTATATTTCAGTACATTTATTATCAAAAAATCTCCCAACATGTAATCAATTTTAAGTTACATAATACATAAATGTATTTAATAACTTTACAT
>BGPR01028799.1:0-19714 GCA_013235015.1 Araneus ventricosus | reverse complement strand
AGAAGATTAGATTTCTTTTGAAGAAGATATTCATTTTTGGAAGAGTGTGGACGAGGAGGGAAGTGTGTATGTTGGGTTTTCATTTATTTATTTTTTTTCGTCAGCAAAATCGTCACATCAACATTCACTTAACTTTATGTTAGTAAAACTAGTAGTAAATTTCATATGCTGGTTATTTAATTTCTTTGAGAAGAAGGACATTTCATATCTGGCTTTGGAATTAAAAAAATTGGCCTACTGAAATATAAAGTAGCTTTTTAAAGTTGTATTCTTTTGATAAATATTGTCTTGCAGCCCTCCTTGTTTCTGAGCTCACGAGCCGCCACTGCAACAAGGTGCCCATTTTACGGCCCAAATATTTAATAGAATTGAAGTTACTATACCTGTCTAATCCATGCGACGACGGTCCATATTAACCCTCTCACACTGAGCGAGGCGGTCTACAAATTTCCCCTTAACAGCGACGAAGGCCGGTCTGAGGCGGTTGTCTTCTTTTGAGGGGAGGTTCTGAGATCGCTTAGGAGATTAGCGCGGTAGAGGGTGCAATTATCCTTGCCCACCACAGCCCATTTCCGTGCGCCTTAAGGCGGAAAGGTTATAACAGGGGGTCGGTGGGGTAAATGACCACCCAGGTTAGGAGAGTCCAATTCATGCCCCATCCTCCCCTAAAGTCCCGGTTTTAAAGGGAATAGAAGAAAAAAGTCGCCTCGGTATTAAAGAGTTAAGACACTCCCCCCTACGTCTTTACTGTTAAATAACAAAAAGCCGTTCGGTATAATGTGAAATCATAATTTGTGTATTTGGTTTCGTGATTTCTTTTCAATTTATCCCTTCTATTCCACTATTAAATAGTGAATGAAGGTACCAGTGCACAAAATCAGCTGTTTAAAATTCCATCTGTACGACTTAAGGCGCGAACCCACGGCGTGTGGTCTGGCGAGTCTGGTCTGAAATTTGTCATACTTGACGGCTTTGGAACGTACAGTCTCGTTAGTGCTCTGTATGGTTTGAACTTCCCTGTGAAATGCCAATAAATGTTCGGACATTAAAGGCTTGTAGATCGCCGTGGGAACCACGCGCCATGGAACAAGGTATTACATTTGTTTAGATTTATTGCGGAAATAGGAGTGGGAAAAGGCTGAAAACCACTTTTCTAGAAGTTGCGTTGGGATGTTAAAATGATGAAACATAAATGGCGAAAAAAATATATAAAGAGAAGTATCATCTTTTAACTTAATTACAGCATTGAAATTCCTTCGACACTCCCTTCTCTTTTACCTTCCTTAGGATATCATCAATACAATAATGTATAAAATAGCGTTCTGAGTTTCGAAATTTACGTTGTCGAAAAACTATCGCGATGGGAACTATTCGAATACCTGTCTATTTATCTTGTTCATAAGTCTCCTCTGTCAAGCTGCCATTTATTACATACAGTTTGAATAACTGTGACGCTAAGAATTTATGAAAAGTAAAAACTTTTTTTTTTCCTCACTTTCCTATCGTGTCTTTAGGTTACTTGAATGAATCCTCCAGTACACTAGATTGTTGTCTTCAGCCGCATATTTCTCTCACTGCGATAATCTTTTTTATAATCTATGTTTCTATGTGCAATTTTTTTTATCTCTCTTGCGAAAGACCAAGGATTGAAAACTAAACCCACGGAATTTTAATAAGTATAGTGAAGGTGAAAATATTTTCACGGATAGTAAATTGGCTATATTTTTTGGATTTTAAACCGGAACTCGAACGCAGACGCTGAAAGCGAACTAAAAGGCGTGACAGTATTGGGCAAAAACAATAAATAAATTATTTCATCAAAAAACCGAAACAGTAACCTAACAGACATTACATAAACATAACGCAATTACATATTAAGAAATTTTCAAAAAAAAAAGTAGAGAAAGATAAAAGAGCACAAATAATGCATTTTATTATTATTATTACAATCTTTCATTCAGGCTGGTTCTTCCACAATGGTTTTATTAAGATGACATTATCATAATATGCTACGATGACCATACATAGTAAAAGTATCATACATAATGTGAACATACGTTCCTTTTTGAACGGGATCGTCCCTTTTTCTGGTAGCCCGTCCCGTTTTTCCCAGACACAGCCTCGGGACGCCAAAATGTCCCGTTTTCAGAAAGAGAATAACCCACGGTAACAATTTCATGAAAAAAGACGCGAAATGGAAAAAAATCCGATGGTCCAGTCAAAATATACATTCAACTTCGGAAAAACTCGCATAGAGCTGAAAATCGGTACAGACCTTAAATACATCATCATAAATGAAATGTCAAACGTCCCCATCGATCCCACTTCGGCTAAAAATTTTATGCAAGGTCAAAGGTCGAAAAATCGGTTTTTCGCAAATATCTCTTAAACGGTAAGTGTTATCGTAAAAATAGTTCATACGAAGTTTGTAAATTATGCAATTCTGTACAAAAAGAGGTTTTTTTATATTTATTTTAATGAAACAAACTTTATCATACAGTTTTCAATTTATTTTTAAAAAATTGTGTTATGATTAACCTTCAAATTCTTCTTCACCTGTCATCTAAATAATCTTCAAATTCTTCTTCAACTGTCATCTAAATAATCTTCAAATTCTTCTTCAACTGTCATTTAAATAATCTTCAAATTCTTCAACAGTGATATGTTATTCTTCGCTTTCTTCTTCTCCTCCTTGTTGCTGAATCTCTATAGATTGCTCTAAGAAAAATGATGGATCAGATATCTCTTCATTGATATCATAGGTATCTTCATCTGTTGTATTTGATTCAATATTGGAGCAAGACTTGCCTTGGCAATTACTACATACTTGTGAACAAAACAATCCGCCTTTCTTACAGAAATAATTATAATTACAACCCTTCTTGCAATTACAAAAAATAGTATTGAGAAGTTTTTCTGGGGTAGGTAGAAATAGAGTCTGAATTGGCTCCAAACTTTTATCTTTCAATACCCATCCCCAGTTTTCAGGGTCCAGTTCGTTATCTAGCCATACTTGGACTTGATAATAGACACGATATAAATGTTGGTAAGCAGCAGCAGATGTTTGAGGAAGACAAGATAACTGTACACGTTTATTGCTACGTGTATTTTTCACAAAACTTAAAAATCTGTGCTTGTCTATGGAATCAATTTTTTTTGGTGCTCCATACATAGCAAGAAGAAAACGAGTTCCATTTGTGAGGATGATGTCTGGTGAAGAGCCGATATTTGTGAATACTTCAGCGCAATCAATTAAATCATGACGTTTTTCAAATAATTTAAATACTTTTGTTTTACCTCGTTTGAAAAACGCTGACGTAGTATCGCATCCAGTTATTGCATGTAAAAATGACATATGAGCTTGACATTTTGTATATGAAGTTAAACTTTGTGATGAATACATTTTTGTTTTTATTTGAGCTTTGCCAGGTTTTAAAAAGTAAATAATCCTATCAGTAGGAATTCGTGCAGTCAGTATTATCAACAAATCGACATCTTCACCAACAACAATAGTTGTATTTGTATTGAACTTTTCTAAAGCTGTTTCAATTACGAGGACATCAGCGTCGTTATTAACTTGTTTCACAAAAATATCAGCAGCTTTTAATTCTTCAGATAGCATTGAAATGAAGCGAGACTTTTTATGAGTATTAGCAAGAAATTGCTGCTGGTTTGTTGAAACAGTCATAAATCGATCAAAAAGGACATCAGAAGATAAAGATATTTTAGTAGTCCGACGTCGTTGCTCTGCAACTTTGATATCCTTTGTATAATCAGAATAACCATCAAATACTATAATAACGTTATGACCAAAATGTCTATGTACATAATGAACGTATTTCTCAAAAATTGCACCGAATATTTCTTCTCGATTTTTCTCACCACACGATGTAAAAGATATCCTCCATCGATGATATGGGTAGTATTTGTGTTATCAATTTCAACATTTACACATTGAAAGCAATCACAAATGGCAGATTTTTGTGTTTTGCGCATTCCGATTGCATCGAAGAGTGATAATGGATGAGGAGCTAATTCATATTTGAAGAATGTTTGAAGTTCATCTTCAAAGGACTTAGTAATACTCATGCATTGAAATAATAATACAGGATCTATTGGTACCTTCTCATCATGAACTTTTATAGCACTTCTGATAGTTAAAAGAGGGAGTATTTTATCAACACGTTTCAATTTAATATCATTAAAAGTCTGGCCAAACATTCTAGTCATAGAAGTAATTCCAACTTCACGAGCATTATGACAATTTTTTCATCGCCAACGACTCCGCTTGCAATGGAAATAATTTTTTCAACCACAGGAAAAGGGTCAGGTAATAAAAACCACTCAAGAAGTTTTTTAATGTCTTCAGTATCTCTTTTGACACGTGAATCACTTGCATCTACGTGCTTATCTGTTGTGTCCATTTTTACATTAGCAACATCTTCCAGTCCCTCATATACAGTATTCATTGGATGCATGCTATAAACCCATTTACTTATGACACTCTCTTGCGTACTCCTTCCTCGAGAAATACCTCCATCTCTTTGCATTGATTTCATTAGTGATTGCTCAATGATCATATCTGTCGAAGTTCTACAACTGAATTTAGCAGAACGTCTAACAGTGAGAAATCCTTGTATAAACCTTCTAAAAACACTAGGATCAATCAAATTTTCCAATTGCAGCATGTTCTGGAGATATAAATGGGTAGATTTAGTATAAGGAAAATGTCCTGATGTGTGAAAATAAGGAATCATTTCTTTAACGCAATTAAAATGAGCTTGCCAATCTCCCATACGTTCAGCTCTTATGAACTGCTTTGCGATCGATACCATATGAAAATATTGAATCCATAATTTTCCTGTAGAGCCTTATCCTTCATATTGCTTTAATTTTTTATTGCACTGATAAAGTAATGCTTCAGTTTTCTCATCACAATTTTCAATATCATTATATGAAATAGTGTTATTTTGTACATCTTCAATAGTGTTTTGAAGATTTGCATCCATATCATCATCAATAACGAGTTATTTTGATATTATTGTTGCTAGAGTGAGATGAAGTAATGTTTGAGCTCTGACAGCTCTGGCGTAAGCATGTCCAGTGAGCATTTTATCTAATGAATTAGGTGCATAAATTAAGGAAAGCACCTCTTTGATACCACTTCTTTGCATAATATAACCAATTGCTCCAAAAACGAACTGAGTAAATGAAAACCTGCAAGCCTTAATACAATCTTTGATAGATCAGATCCTTCAGGTGTTGCAGCTACAATTTCTCGAGCTTTTATATACAAAGGTTGATCAAAAGTAACAATGCATACATCGTGGCCATAATGCTTTGCATTCTCCAAAGCACATAGTAAAGTAGTGTATATAGTATTGTAGTCACTCGCTGGTTGGGGAATAAATGGTAAGAATAAAAGTCGAGATATTGAAAAATCCATACTATTGCTTGATAAATGTTCAATATAACCGTTCGAACCTGGTAATGATAAATTATTCCATTTCCCATACAACCATAACATATCTATTTTCCGGTGAAAAGAAGCAGTTGTACCACTTTCAGCAGTTCACTTCAGCACAACTTCAGCTACAGCAGTTGTACCCAAGAGATATTTGCGAAAAACCGATTTTTCGACCTTTGACTTTGCGTAAAAATTTTAGCCGAAGTGGGATCGATGGAGACTTTTGTCATTTCATTTATAATGATGTATTTAAGGTCTGTACCAATTTTCAGCTCTATGCGAGTTTTTCCGAAATTTCAAGTTTTTTTTGTCTATTTTAACTGGACTAAGTGCCTAGTAGTGCGGCGATGACGGAGCATGTTCTATACGTCTCATACGTATTGTTACGAACAACTTTCCCACAATGTTAGTCTTATAGTTGGAAAGAGACAGTAACAGAGGTCCTTACTACCTTCAGAGGAATGGAAGCCAATGACCCCCGATCTTGGCGGCCATTTTGGCGATTTGGCGACAAATTTGGCGGCAAAATGAAGGACATAAAAAATGCTGGAATTTTCTCGATATCTCTATTAGGGGCGGAGATATACAGAATTTACTAGATGATTCTATGTGACGTCACATCCTGTCAGGAAAGGTATAAAAAGCCGGCAGTTGCTGAGATGAGACAATCGTCTTTGAACGTCTGCGGAGTTCGAAGAATATCTTTGGAGACTTGTTCGCTTTGTGAGTTGTTAGACGCTGAGCGCTGTAACAAAGTGGTCAAATAACAACTATGATTTAGGAGAGCTGTAACGAAACGATGATTTAGGGTTGCAGGTGAAATATAACACAACATTCTTCGACCAGTGTCAACCATCTGAGGAATGACAATGCTTCTCTGTGCAGGTGTGTTCTAACAAAGCTTAGCGGGACAGAGGCGCCAAAAGCGTCCGCAGACGCGACGATAATTGCTGGAGACCAGACAAGACCACAGGGTCCTTAAAAAGCTTTGATTGACAATGTCGTCTACATGAAGGGAGCTGGTCAATTCAAAGTAACGAAGCGTGGATTCGATGGACGATGGATAACATTTACCTTTGTAGGAAAAGTGCTAACGAGGGAGACATAAATGTGGAACCTTTTGCAGGTGGTAGAAAGGAATGCCACCTGGCTAATGAGGAGACCCGGATCAGTACATAAAACGGGCGGATTTCGTTCGTCGGGAGGAGTTGAGAGTTGGACCTCACCTACGCTGGTGAGCGTCAAGTTTGCTTCGAATCGAGACTCGGCAGTACTCCCATCAGGGATTGCGAGTTCTGATATTTACGGATAGACCCGGTCCTCGGGCTCATCTCGTAGGAGTTTACATCGAACTCCGGAACTTAATTGTTTTTTCCAGCGCAGTGCAGGTTGGTTCGCGAAATTACTTAACTACTCGACCAAGAGTTACAGTTCCTCCCTTCGAGGTCATTTTTATTGATTTTTGTACATAAACATTCTAATCTAGAAAATGTCTATTACAAATGTATATATATAAGTTAGCTGTAAATAAATTCGGAAAGACTACTCCTTGTCTGAAACCGCCTCGAATTTGCTCAGCCATCAAATCGCGGCCATCGGCCGTGACGTTACAGCGCTAACTAGTTCCTGCTATTGCTGTTCTTATCTGCGATTTGCTATCTGTTTGTGCTGCCAATTTTTGCAAATGCTGTGTTTTTCCTGTAACCTGTGTTCGTGTTTTCTGGAGTATTCGTGAATAAAGCGTCGTTTCTCCGTTACCAGCTTGTTGAACTGTTCCACCATACACACACAGGAACGATTTTCTTAACAGTATTCAATCTGGTCAGGAACCTGCTATCTAGCACTTATTTCTAACTACATTACAGAGCAAAAAGTTACAGAATGAAACACTGGGAATGTTCCAACCGAAAATTGTTGGGTACAATTGTTTACCACTTTCACACGAATAATGTGAATGGTCTTTTCTCCTACGAATAAGTTGCGGACGTTGCTGCAAGTCGCAATTCTTAAAGAAATGTTGATTACCAAAGTAAATTTTAAGAAATCCTGCCAAGAATTTTATTCTTATTTGGAATCAACATCTAATATATTGATGCAAAAATTTGTTCTTCAGAATAATACAAGATCATACATTATTTATTTTCAGATGTTCATTTTTCTATTTTTTCATTAATATTTAAAAACTGGAGAAATATACGTTTTTTGAATACACATACTATCATCTAAAAATTAACAGATGTCCCGTTTTCAGAGGGGGCAATAAATGGTTAACTTATTCATACATTAACAGGAAGAAGAATTCTTTAGAAGCTAACATTTTAACTCCTAAATCTCTCATTACTTTCCCCCCTAATTTAAATCTTGTTCAGTGGCGGATTTCCGCACAGGTGGTAACGGTGGCCGCCTCGAGACTCTATGGGGGCCTTAAAATCTAAGCGAGAACATCACAGCGCTAAGCCGACGACGAATTTACGACATTGTAGCCTTGTTTATAGTGTAGAGTGTACACAAATAAAGTGACACATTTCAAAAATTAATAATAAAAAAAAAATAAAAATGTTGGAACTACGAATTTTTTTAAAAAATTGAGAGCGAGAATTTTTTTAAAAATCTCAATGTGTTTTTTCAGATACAGTGAAACCTCTTCGAACGGCCACCCCTGCATAGCGGCCACCCCTCTTAACGGCCAATCTTTCGTGGCACGGATTTTTCGGCCCATAGACCTAATGTTAAAATAACCCCTAGCAACGGCCACCCAACCCCTCTGAACGGCCGCCGGGTGGGTTCGCCCATCCCATTTGACAAACGTATAGGTTAGAGATTTACTTTTTAAACTGAAAAACGAACTTGAAAAAATGGTTTTTTCCGAGAAGGGTAAAAACTTAAAACAGTCACAAATTGTATCCTTTTTTCAAAAAATGTAAAAAATTATTAAGTAAAGTACTATTTTTTCTTTAGATAAGTCTCAAACTTCATTTTAAATAAGAAATATGTGTCAAACTTGTTTGTGATTAATATATACAATCTTGTGATTGTAACGAAAACCCTTCAGAGCGGCCACCTTCTCTGAGCGGCCAATTTTTCTCGGAACGGACGGGTGGCCGCTCAGAGAGGTTTCACTGTAGCTAACATGTCATTTCGTTGGTCTAGGGGATTGTAAATTACTGGAAATCAAAAATTTGTTCAGAGCCTTTTTATCAGAGTTAAATAAGCCATTACCTACCCGCTTTTTACATGTTTTATTTATTCAGCACTTAAACGTCCTGTATCAGCACCTGGAAATTATGACAACCCTACATCTAGCGTTATGAAAAATTGCATAGCATTTACAGGGTGTTTTAAAAAGGTGGAACAAGCGTTCATTTCAATTAAATATTGATTTTAGACATATACTTCCAATTACAAAGTTTCATCAAATAAGGTAAAAATTTGTATGAAAATACTTTGATTATAAAAATTAACTTTTTTTACGGCCCCCATAGAGCAAAACTGTCAATTAGTAAAATGTTTCTCTTACATTCATCTATTCACATACAAAGTTGCACACTCCTATCTGAAAAACTTACAGATATATAAAAAGACAAGTTGTCTAAGTTGTTGACTTGGACCACTTTCCCATACCTCTCACTGCAGTTTGAATGTCTTTAGACGTACATTTTAGGGATAATATGCATATTTAAAAAAAAATATTTAAAGGGCGGAATCAGGAAATAACAATGTATTTGTTAACTCTGGCTGAATCTAAAAACTAGTCAAATACACTCCTGCTCAAAAAATAAGCAACAAAGGCAAAACTCAGAATAAAACAAAAACTATTTAATGGATATGCGTGAAAGTTGCACACGAGGTAGGTGTGGCATTACTAGACCACATATCAAACAATAAAGCAAAGACAAACAAAAACACATATATTACGGCTGTCGCGGCGCGACACCCCAAATTGGTAGGCAGAATGGGCAATGGGAACCATACTCTAATAACGGGTACGATACCCTTTAGCTGAAATGCATGCTTGACAATGACGAGGCATGCTGGCAATAGTGTAATTGGTGGCTTTTTGTGGCAGTAATACCCATTCCTGTAGTAAGGCTTGTTGGAGCTCGTGGAGGGGGCCTGGCGGAGCACTGCGACCTGCAATCCGTCTTCTCAACATGTCCCACACATGCTCTATGGGATTCAGGTCTGGTGATTTAGCAGGCCACGCCATCTGTGGTATGGTTTCACTCTCCAGATAACTCCGCACCAATCGTGCTCTATGCGGGCGGGAGTTATCGTTCATAAATATCGTGTCGGTACCCATTGCAGCGATAAAAGGCCGCACAAGAGGGTGTAGGATTTCGTCGCCATATCGGACAGCTGTGACGGAACCCCCAGCAAACACGTAGAGGTCGGTTCGGCAGTTCGTTGCTATCCCTGCCCAGGCAAGTAACCCGCCACCTCTGTAATGGTCTCTTTCGACGATGTTTGGGGCCCGATAGAGTGTCCCCGGCACTCGCCATATCATTGCCCTTCGGGAATTGTTCTGGATGTTAAATCGAGACTCATCCGTAAAGAGTACGTGGCCCCACTGCTCTGGTGTCCAACTGCGATGTTCACGGGCTCAATGCAACCGCGCTCTGACGTGCGCCGGAGACAAAGGCACATAAACAACAGGTCGTCGTGCGAACAGTCCTCCTTCATGCAGTCTGCGCGACACAGTTTGGCGGGATATGGGCTTTCCTGCAGCAGCAGAGAGCTGCGATGCCAGCTGTCGCGCTGTTAGTGTCCTCCGGCGTCTGGCACATTGCAACAGGTAGCGATCGTCTGCCATTGTGGTGATTCTCCGGCTTTCAGACACACGTCCTCAACTGGCGTTGATCCCTTTGGTAACGGTTCCACAGCCTATGGATGACACTACGATGCACATTCAGCTCTCTGGCGACAGCAGATTGTCTTGTACCAACTTGCAACATACCGACAGCCCTCCAACGCATCTCATCGTGCAAACGGTTTCTTCTATTCCTGCTTTCCGCTTTGGCTATCTCGGATTCCGCGGAACTATCGGCTGCTTGCGAACTGAAGTATAGGTCCGGCAAGCCCTTTTTAAGGCGTTGCGGTGTGACCGCGGGATTGCGCTTTATGCTAATTTTGGTTGCCTATTTGCATTCGGCGATGCAACCTCTACCTCATATGTAAATTGTGTGTTTTAATTCACCATTTTGCATGTGTACCGCGTCTTTTTGTGTTTGTTGCTTATTTTTTGAGCAAGAGTGTAATACATTAATGGAAGTATTTACAAACATAGCTCATCTTGTGAATCTTTAAAAAAATCACGGTGACTTATCAGCAGTAAGGCTCATCTTCCGAGAAAGAAGCAGTGCTGTAAAAATATTACTAGAATACAATTAAAATACAATTTTTCAAAAATAGCTTCTCCTTCACATAGTTCAAACTTGTCGTTCTAATTATCATTGGCAATTTATTTTCAATCCCTGATGATTGGCTGATATACTACTTGACAAATATTTGCATTTCGCTGTTTTTCTGTGTTGAATAAATTTGCATTTCTTCAATAAACATCTCCATATAAATTTGTGAGCAGCCCCTTGGAATTTAAAAACTAACATATCTCTAAGTTTTGCAGACAGAATTGTGAAACATTGTGTATGCACAGATGAGTGTAAGAGAAACATGAGTATGCGAGAGATGCCGGTACTCCGAAGCCTGTGAGGCTATCAAAACAAATATATTTCATTTCGAAGAAGTCGGATTAGAAATTATAAAAAGCAGAAGTTATAGCTATTTCAACAGAAAACAGCAGAGCAAGAAGACAAACAAAGGATAAATAAGAAAAAATTTATTATATCAAATAACCAATCTCATCTAGAGATACATACAGACATCTAGCTTTCACAGAGCACACAGACACACAATAAAAGTAATACATACATATACTATATACACGATGTAGCTAGTAGATACAAATACAGTTAAATAAGAGTCTTGAATTTGAATCCGATTATAAAGAAGCATGACACAGTATGAAGCAGAATTGTATAAAAAAACCCTCCCTTTTCTTTTGCGGGAGGAAAAAATTAATTTAATTATTTGTCAATAAATAATGAGCATGTAACGCGCATTTAAAAACAAAAAACGTGTTCTAAGAATGTTGTATCACTACTGCCCTAGTTATTCCATGTGAATAAAAGACAACAATACACAACACCTACTGACCAAACAGCTGTCTCATCTGGCTCATAATTTTAATGATCAACGTCCCGATGCGAGAGATGCCGGTACTCCGAAGCCTGTGTGGTTATCAAAAGGCCTCCCTTTTCTTTTGCGGGAGGAAAAAATTATTTTAATTATTTGTCAATAAATAATGATCATGCAACACGCATTTTAAAACAGCAGAATACAAGTATCGATAATTGACATGCAATAGCAAAAAATGTTTCTTTGGCAGTTTTCTTACTATTTCTGAAGTGTCTATGCAGTATTCTTCTTTGTTGCTTAATCCATTCCAGTGGAGACGAAATAATGTGTTATGTACAGAGCAGTCAGCTCATCTCGAAATAAAAGAGAGTTATTTTTAGTGTCATAAATCGGTATAGACTAATAAAACAACATTAACCCAAATGCGGGTTGGAACAAAATTCAGTCTGCTATAGACTCATTACTATTCTACAGTGAGAAATGATTCTGACACATTTTGCGTGATTTTTGAAGGCCTTCGGCAATCTGAACATTTCTTCAGAGGAATGGTGTTTCTACTTTGCTCGAGGTAAAGGAAAGAAGAGTCCATGAATTAATTTGACACAATCGAAGTAAAGAACGAATGATGTGAAATACTGACTGGACCACAGCTCGTAGAATGGTATAACCAATTATCATCTTCTAAGTAGTATCCTCCCTCTGTTTGGACATGTCATTCTGGCCCTTTTACTCACACAGTGGATATCAGCAGTCCAGATCCCAGGTTGAAGAGATCTTCAAGAGAAAAGAAATCGTTACAAAATTTGCAAGAACAAGCCAACTAAACAAATTGGTAATAGAAAGTACCGAAGGCGAATTATTATTATAAATATGTCCAAAGAAGTAGTAACTACTTTTACAACATGAAGTTGTTCTTATAACTCGTTTCAAAACGTTGAAAGGCAATTCCACATTTCAGAGTGACTCAAATTTTGTTCCAAATTAAAATCCTAATGCAAAACTCTTAGTTACTTTTTACTGAAAATGGCGCACAATTTTTGAACACTTTTTTCTTATTTAATTTGACTTGTTTCATGTTTGTAAAAATAGAAATTCGTGATCGATTTTTGTACACACTTCCTTGTGTCCTAAAATTTTGAAATTTATACACTTGTGTATTCTTGACGACAATACACTGTTTTAATATCTTCAGAATATTTATCTTATTTTTCAGTTAATAATTAGCTAGTAAATTTTGTATTAAATACTAATGGCGAATTGAGTTTGAATTTGAGAAAAAAAAGTGCTTTCAATATTACGTAGTAATTATAATGAATTAATTATATTTTAAAATAAAATAGTTGAAAATAATTATAATAAACTTTCTACTTTTTAATACGCCAGTAAAAGTATAAATAGATACAAATTATATCATATGTTTACTCATAATTGCACTTTAAAAGCAAACCACAAATAAATGTTCAGTAAAAACGTTGGCGAACAATAGCAGTTTATGCAAATTCAGCCACTGCGGAATGGCGCTGTCGTTTCGCTCGCTTGTATTGAACTCTCTTCCTTTGCGAAACAACAAGTCAGTGCAAGTCAGTTTATGTATTGACAATATGTTTGTCTGTGTGTATGCCTAGGTGGCAAATATCATCATCATGGTTTTAAAGAAATATCTGTTTTTAATAAATGAATTCGAATTCTTTTCCGTGCCTACAAAAAAATTTTCCTGATTGCAGTTTGAACATTCGATATTAATAGGGCGCCTTCTCAATATATAGATACCTTTCTCGTGCAACACCAACTTTTGACGTGAAAATGTCTTTCCGCTCGTTAGAGTGATAGTCGGTCGAACTTTCTTGTGTGACAAAATACCGTCAGACTTGAATCGCTAATAACTACGAGACTAATAATGCGAAAAGAATGGTTGACCCCACAACGGATAGATCATATCTGTAAGAGTTTGTCGGATAGTCTTTGTTTTGCCTGTGACGTCATTGTACCAGTGTAGGAGCATGCGCGTGATTGTTATGATTTAGCTTTATGTAAGGTTATAAATAAGTGTAGTGTGCAAACGCGTTTCTCTAGGAGGTAATTCTGGTGTCCTTTTAAAGACCTTGAGGAATATTACTAGGACCCAAAGTAAGACAATCAAAATATTTATCGAAATATAAGTAAAAATCTGTATTAAATTGAAGATTTCAAACTCCCATGTTTTTTGATTATAACATGCAGAGTTTTCTTTCGAAGTGTACGAAACTTACAGAATACTTGACAATACGTAAAAGAAACATTGTATTAAAACTTAAACATTATGGGAAATATGAGTATTTGTAGTAAATAATGTTTTACTGCCCATATGCGAAATGTAGTTCTACATACTGTCAACAGATGGCACCATCAAAACCTACTCGAAATAAAACATAAAAAAGGCGCAGTTTGGGTCCGCCCCGTAAATTTTTCGTGGAAACGTCGGGATATATTCATGAAACAAGTGTTTTGTATTAATATGTAATTTAATTATCAATCTTTTTAATACAATATTTACACAGAGTAGTATAGTTACAGAATAGATAAATCTCAATCTACCACAGACCCTTGCTACATGCGATAAACTTGTGATTTATCTATTCTGTAACCACTATACTACGCTGTGTAAATATTGTCTTAAAGAGATTGATAATCAAATTACATATTAATACGAAACACTTGTTTCATGAATTTATCCCGACGTTTCCATGAAAAATCTACGGCGCGGACCCGAACTGCGCCTTTCTTACGTTTCTTTTCAAACTTTTTTTAATGGGAAACGCAATTAAAAAATAGATGGTTCAAAGAGTGGAGAGGGAGGGAATAATACAGGAAATAGAGGAAAGAAAAAGGAATAAAGATTATTATTAGAAACAATTCCTTCAAAGTATCTCAACCTATCCTGGCTCCCAACAATGCTGGAAGGTTCAAATAATTAAGAATTTACAAAATACAGGATTATTACAATAAAAATGATCTTACTCAGAAGGCCCCAGATGTTCTATGGCTCCAAAAGAAGCAGAATTTTACGAGGAGATAGTGCAACGAATGCTCTCTGGGAAAACGAGGTAAAGAGAAAAGAAAAAAAAAATGTTTACATTTTCGTCAAAAGTGGCGAAAATTTGAATTTTTCGTCTGCCAGCGCCATTATTTAAGGCTATTCCAGGGGACTTTCCGACTTTTTTTTTTATTGCTGAAGACAAATTGAATAGTTCACTTGAGGGGTTTTTTTTCTTTTTAGTTTAACTAAAAACACTGCCGAAATTTTATTCTCAGCATAAAGTCTATTTTCGTTCAAAATACCATTTTTAAACCAGTTTTTCATTTTCCCTCGGTTTTCACAGAGCGCATCACTTGAAATACATTCCAGAGAAATTCTGCTTCGTTTGGAGCCATAGATATTTGATTTATAATATCCTTGTATTTTACCCACCCATGCGAGAGACAATTGATGATCATTAGAAAAAGCAAGGGTTCCGAATCCGAACCTCAGATATTATTCTTCTCTCGACTTTTTTTTCTTTAATTGCACAAGGTGGCGCTTTTCTGCGTTTCGTAGGAAAGTGAAAAAACCGAATATGCATTTTGAACACCATCCTTTCTACTGATTAGATCCAAAATTGGATAAATATCTGCAATTTTGGATCCTAAATTGGATAAAGATCTACAATTTTGGATCCTAAATTGGATAAAGATCTACAATTTTGGATCCGAAATTGGATAAAGATCTACAATTTTAGATCCAAAATTGAATAAAGATCTACAATTTTGGTGACTAGACAACATACCGAATCTCATTTATCTAACTAGTGGCGTTTTTCAGTTATTGCATTTGTAAGCTCACGAATAGACGGACCGACAGACAGTCAACCCGCTGAAGGATTAGGTCCGAAATTTGGATTAAATAAACAATTCTAGCCGTAAAACCATACACCAAATCCATTTGGCTCACTGCATTTTAGAGTAACCTACTTTCACATGCACAGGGACGGGCAGATAGACTTTTCGTGGACGGATTTCATCCGAAATTTCATAGTTGTCTGCAATTTTTGCGTAAAGGCCAAATACCATTTTTCTATCTTGTTTAGTTGAAGAGTTATTGAGTTCACAGACCAACCAACCAACAGACAGAGAAACATAATTCCAGAAATGACTTTTTTTCCAGACACTGAAGATTAATGAAAATCTCCAGGTTAAATTCTTTGATGATTACAATACTTTCACTTTGCATTCGTATATGAGAAAAGAAAAATTGATAGAAATTAAAGGGAAACTAAAGTGAGAGGGATTAAGTAAAGGGAGGCCCAAAAAAGTGTCGAAATCATATTGATTTTCATTAATTTCTCTTGATCTCTTTATTATAGCAATAAGTACTCAACTTCTTAAGAGAAATAAATTTTATTTTATCTTCTGTAACTTCTTGTCACAGATTCCTTTCAAAGTTGTCAAAAATATGTGGAATTACTGCAATTTTTAGTTCTTAATCCACGCCATAATCTTCACACATTATTTATTCACATTATTTAGATGACATGCAACAGGTGAATGTATATGTACAATAAAATGATATTTAGTTCTAAAAAATATCAAATTTAATTACTTTCTTTGTTTAGGGTAACACTTGAAAAACTAATCTCCGAAACTTATTAGTTCACAACGTAGAATATATTATTAGTTCAGAAGGTAGCATTTAGACATAATCGTACATAAAGTAACAGAAATTAAAACAACTTTAAGAAAAGATTTTGGCTACCAGGATATCAAAGTAATGGAACAAAGATATCAAGGGAGGTGGGACACAGATATGGTGGCAGATTACTGCTAGAGACTCCAACGCGAATCTTCCATTGTACGTTAAAGGAAATCATATAAAATCTTTTCCATAAATTAATCGATGAACTTATTAACCATGAACTTATTTAATTTTCAATTTATTGAACTTAATGCAATAGCATCATGTATTTTTACTATACCATTCTGATCCATCTAGTTTATTTGTTGAAATTTATTTTTTAAATTAATCCATTAATATTGTTTTGAATTTTATTCCTTAGCATACATTTAACACAGATTTTATGTGATTTCTGTATAGATTTATATAACGATTACTGTTTAGGATTAAGTTGATTTAATGCATTGATTTAATTTTAATATTGATTTAATTTTCACTTTATCTCAAAAATTACAGTCAATCTGACGAAAAGAATGCAAGATTTGGAATCAACACCACGAATTTATCCTACAATTACTGGAATATTACTGACAAAAAATCCGTGTCGGGCAATGATATCGAAGAGCCTTTTAATCTCTTCTTTGTTCGATACATTTTTTCGAATCTCCGACAAAAATGATTATGTTTTCCATTCAAGGTGGGAAATCTCACCTCGAAAACATGGAGAAAGTAGGACTATTTACGTCATCTCTTAGCAATATTTAGAATTACAAAAAAATAATCGCGAAATATATCGAGGCGTTAAAGAATTCATCAATAATAATTTCCAACATTCTTTTATTACTACTACAAATGCTTCCAAGTCACTGAATTTTACTTCAATTGCTGGCGTTGCTAATCGGAACTCATTCGTATTCCGGATCCATCCTATTAATTCTGTATTTACGCGTGAAGCTCTCTCAATCTGCCAAGCAATTGACGATCTTTCAATTCCAGAGAAAAACCTAATGATTTTGACCGACAGTTTATCTGCCTTACAAGCATGAAATATGTTTCCATAAAATCCCCAAAGAATATTCATGGATTGTACGATAAAATCATAAAATCAAGATTAGGGCAAAGTTGAATTTAAAAAAATCATACTCATTTGGACCCCCAAGTCACACAAGCCATTTTTTCACACAAAGGCGGAATTTTTAATAAAAAGAGAAACGATTCAACTCCTTACTTAGATTGGATTGCAACGAAAGATATCATCTCACAATATCCAAAAAAAATCATCTCCTGTTAAAAACCAATTGAAGCAGTCAGAAATTGAAAATATCAAGAATCTCTGGTGTATATGCGGTAAATTATCGCTCTGTCGTCATGGTTGAAAGATCGAGGAGAAGACATCGCTATTTCGCGCATTCATACCCGTATGCTCATCACTCCAACCCTTTTAGATAAATTTGGTTTATACACTAACCCATTATGCCAGATATGCAATTAAGATAACGATATTGAAAACATTCTCCTGAACTGTGACCAAAATAACATTCACAGAGTGAAATCTCTGAGAAAAACTTCATTCTTCTTCAAGCTCTCTATCTTACTAAAAATTCTCTAAATCATCACTACGAGCAATAGCATTTACGAGCCTTTCGTCAGGCACTGAAATAGTTCAGTATTTATTAACTGCAACAGTTTGGAAGTAGGGAAAAGAATACGAGAACAATAAATTTATCAATCCCATATCACGTAATGTATTCACTTCAAAATAAAATCAATTGGAACTAAAACGCTAGTCCAATGCAGCTTTTTTAAGCAACTTAAATTTTCAGATAAGAAAACATTACAAATTTGCTTGATAAAAGAAAAAATCGTTAGAAACTTAATATTTGTAGCTTACAGTTGTTTTCGGATTTCAAAGAATTACGGAACTTGCAATAATTCTGATAGAAACATTTCATGGTAAATTTAATAAAAGACCATTGCTTATAGAAGATATTTATAACTAACCTATATTCATCAGAAGACCACAAACGTCAAAAAGATGCTCCGAGGAGATTTTCTTTTGAATTCATCAGAAACGAGAATAATTTTCTACAGAATTTCTCAAGATGGCGGAGAAAAGGCGCTTTTCTAGAATAAATCTTAGTAATAATGATTTTGGATATTGTTTAGAATTATGTTAAAAACATTGTTTAAAGTCGTATCTCTAAAATGATTTGGAACAATAGATTCTCCACTTCTAACAAACGCTACGCTTTATCGTAATTAATAATTTAATTTTCAATAGTGCTTTCAATTGTTAAAGCTTTTTGTACTCTTTTTTGAAACGGGGATTGATAGAAAAGGCTCATTTTAGAAAAGTGAAGCCATCTAACCAACAGAAAACTTAGACATGCAAAAAGAAGTTGGCAAACTTCTGATTTCTAATTCAGTTAAAATATTGACATTATTTTGGATGCAAATCGGGTTAATTTACATCGGCACAAATTCAGCCATTATATGAAGCTAACAATATTAAACTTGTGGCCATATAAATTTACAAAAATAAATCGAATAGTTTTTTTTGTTGTTGTTGTTATTTTGGTTGAGGAATGCCTTTCTCTTTTAAAAAACATCGGATTATTGCGAATTCGATCAGAAAATAATCTAAAAAAGAGAATGTAAAATAAACGAATTCATATTTTCACGTTCAGATGAAATATATCAATAAAATGTCATTTAAGGAGGAAATTTAGAAAAAATCTAGGCTGATAATTACAGGGAAATAATAGGAAAATATTCACATACATGGCCAAACATTTGAACTAAAAAATTTTTTATTCGAAAACATTAATTTAGTTAGAAAATGCTATGTTATACTGACCATCGAGGATATAAATATAGATCACTTACTTTCTTATTAAAAGAAAAACAGACTTTCAATACTTAATATACTTCGGGATTTTATTTTTTTTCCATTGCATGGACCTTGAATTTGGTGTTTTCTTCCTTAATAAACTATTACTAAGATTTGGCGGCTTTTGGCTGAGGTTCGGTTAAAGTATCCAAGATTATATAAATCAAGGAAGCAGTTAAAATTTTTGAATTTGTAAATAGTCACATAGTCCTTGCCATCTACTGACTTGAAAAATAAAATAATTCTGTTCCTCGTTTTACCACTGAGCCGGAGTACAAAATTTACTAAACTTGTTAGAAACTCTAACAGGCAGAATCCCCTTCCCTTCATATTCTAGCGCGCATAATCGACGAGGTATTAGAAAATCCCTTAACATTTTAGTTTTTTGCGAATTCAATGGACTTTTGGGGTCGTTTCGTATCTGCTAGAATGATTTGGATTATAACAATAACGATGAAATATGTTGTGATTCTTA
>BGPR01028798.1:0-18217 GCA_013235015.1 Araneus ventricosus | reverse complement strand
ATCATCACAAGTGGCTTTGCTCTTTGAAATGGGAATAAAAATATGACGCTTATTTATGACAAGCATATC
Source organism: Araneus ventricosus (assembly GCA_013235015.1). Classification (NCBI taxonomy): domain Eukaryota; kingdom Metazoa; phylum Arthropoda; class Arachnida; order Araneae; family Araneidae; genus Araneus; species Araneus ventricosus. The sequence continues at coordinate 18,148 of BGPR01028798.1, read as the reverse complement.
AACACGGTAGGAAATTATGTTTAAATATAGTTTGAGGCATGTACCTCAGTTAAAAACAAAGTGTTTTCTTCCATTACATTTTATGTTTCTTTAATTGCAAATGGAACTTGCTTTCTGGATATCCTGTATAAATTCTCTATATATTGTTTGAAATTACAAGCCATAAAAAACTCCATATAAATACTATTCATTGTTTTCCTGGGGAGCTTCCTTCCTTCATGGTCATAAGTAATTCCAAGTAGAACAAAATTATTTCTTATTAAAAATTGTTTTTTCTATTATAAAAATAATTAAAATGTATTTTAACTAATTATGAAACAGACAACTGCCGAAGACATAAAAGCAACGATGGAACGCATGATAGCAACTAAAATACATGTATTTTATTGTCATAACTTGGGATCGTTTTAAGTATCATTTTGCGTGATTTTGATGCCGAAGACATTGAAGTATTTCCTGCAGTTTTCGACGTAAATGGTTAAAGTTTTCATGATGGAATAAATCACGCTAAGATTAAAGCTTATAAAGATTTAATATCCACTATTATATTGATCATACTCATGAAGCATAGGAAGCGAATTATATGAGTCAAAAAATTTAAAAAATATCGAAATATTTGCATTACAATGAGTAGCAATCTTAGCCAAAAAAAAATATTAAGGAAAAAAAATATATTTTTTTTTTTTGTTCTCAACAAGTCACAAACAGATAGAATCAAAACTGCTTCTACGAAGAGAATGCTTGTCTATGAAATCATTGATCAATTTTCACTTCAAAAAATAGCGTGTCTTAAAATTGACAAGGCATATAATGTGTTAGCATGATACTGTTTATAGACTGGACACTATCCGTAAAATGCGTGACGCAAATATCTTTCCGAACGCAGAACAGGATAGATTGTTGAGCCTGGAGCTCATTTGGCCAATAGTTACTTTTTGGGTAGTTGGTGTTAACTAAGAAAGGGTTTTTTAAAATTTTAATTAATTGAAAATTGATCGAAATTTTAAAGTTTTTCCTCACTAACTTCGGAATATATTATTGCCCAAAAACTATTTTTGCACCACTTCAAAATTCAAAAAATCATGTTTTTAGTGATACCAATTTTATTTGCGTGCAGTTTTTCTTTGATTTAATGAATTTTTCAAAATTATTTTTAAACGCAATTTTGAAACAACGCTTTTCCGTTATATAACGACGTGCTTCCAAATAGCAAGACTATTAATAATCAATCTGAATATTTTAATAACTCTTTGCGAGTAAGAAAAAATATTATATTTTTTTATTTTATTACTAACTATTGCTTTAGCATATTTAAAAACATTGGATGTTTTTATTAATATGATAATATTTTTAGGCTAATACTAATTCTGTAAACTGATACAAGTAAAATAATTTAACAAGAGATATTAAATCTTACTTAACTTCCTTTGAGACTTAATATCCTTTGTTTCTGATTTGCTTCGATGGCGTTGTTTTACTGGTATATTTGGCAGAAGGCAATCAAACAATAAAAATCATGCTTCAATAAAAATTATAACACATTAAGAGTAAACAAATAAAATGGAAAAAATGAAAAAGAACTCGAATGGCGAACTTTTTCTTTATTATTTAATTTTATCTTCTTTTTCTTTATTAGATTTGTTAAAGAAGACTTTCTGAAGTTTTTCTTATTTAAGAAAGTTTTTTCCTACATTATTTCAATTCTTGGATAAATTCAGGTCACAGAGGGAATATTATTTGACTATTAATCATTCCCTTGACAGAAAATTTATCCATTTTAGAACTCCGATGGCGAGGGGCACTTTGAAAAAGTTCGCCATTCGAGTTCTTTCTCATTTTTTTCCATTTTATTTGTTTACTCTTAATGTGTTATAATTTTTATTAGAGCATGATTTTTATTATTTGATTGTATCTTAATTGGTTAGTTGATTATAGACAATATTGTTAATGCAATAACTGGATGCTGCTGCGTTGCGCGCAAAAGGTATATTGTTATCACTATTGTTTACTTTTTCTGTTTCTTCTGTAATTCTTTTTGTATAATTAAAATATCTTTCTGTAAACTGAGTGATGTAAAAATCGTTACGTACAGGATGCAATGGCTGATGCAAATAAGACAGACAAAGACAAGATAGTCGAAGCAGGCCTAAAACATCTTCATGCTGCAATGTACAGGACTAGAGGCCCGAATCTCTCTGTCTCTCTCTCTCTCTCTTTGTAACAGTAGAACTCTTTAACTGCTTATTAATGCTATTATTGTTTCTAGGAAATTACTTTCATCAATTTTGTATCTAATTGATTTAGTTTTGCATTTGGGAATTTACCATCTATAAATGAAAATCTGCGTACTATGATAAACGCAAGTCGAGCTCTTCTAAATGGGGTAGTGCAAATATTTAAGTATTACTCCGTCCATTTATGTTTTAGCAACCAGCCATTAGATGCAAAAAGCCATTAGATATCAAACAGGAAGCTATGTGGTTAAAATGGGATCAACTCCGGTAACAGACTCTTAAAAACCTTTTGTAGGGCCGCTTGGTGGCCTTATGTTAGAATCTTGACTTCGGGGAAGGAGGATTACACGTCCGAAACCCAACAATTGTCGAGAGTCAAATATCCTCCCCTTGGTGTGGTGTGGAAGTTTGGAGAGGAGATACCGGCTCAAATATAGTCATGTGACTATGACCGTACCAAAAAACCTTCGTGTTGCTTTTAGGCGTTAATACACAGTGATGTGCAGAACTTAAACAAAGACTTTTTGCATTAACTCCACAAGAAACACCTGAGATACATGAAATTCAGAATACAGAGACAGTATTTTGTACTCTAAGACAGAATAAAGCATATTAGCTAAAAAATGTATAGAATGCATACAGTATGGAATCAAACAAAAAAAAGTTTTATTGAAAGAGTAGCGTTGGTACAAATGATTCCCTGGCCAAGAGGGATAATAACAATGAGATGCCCCTTAGCGAAGAATATGACCTCCCATAACAGCAATGGTTGCCTGACACCGCTTATCCATGCTCAGCACCAGATTAGCCAACAGTTGTTAAGAGTTTCTATTCCTCAATTAGCATCTGTTTCAGTTGTTGAGTGTTCTCCGGCGGATGTAATCGACGCGAAAGACGTTTACTCAAAGCATTTCATACATGTTTTAAGGCATTGAAATCAAGAGAGTACGCTGGACAATCCATTCTAGCGATATCTTTACTTTTTAGAAGCTAGTCAATAGCACGAGTACGACGTGGCTTGGCGTTATAATCCGCAAAAATGAAGCCTGCACCAATGGTACTTCGGAACAGGTGCAGGTAGGACAGGATTACTTGCAAACTATAGCGATCACCGATAGCAGTTCTTCCCTCGAAAATGTGGAGCTCAATCCACCCGTTCATCATAATAAGGGCCCGGCCCCCATACGATTACGCCAGGGTCATCGTAAAGTTTTATTTCCCTGATGTTAGTGGGTTAAAACCGTGTTCTTATCAGTCTCCACATCTGTTGTCGGTGAGAACTTGATTCCATTGACGCGATATCCAATCATTGGGCTTCTTGTACTGGTCGAAACGGCACCGCCGATGGACTGCAGCATTCAACACATCGGGCAAAAAGACCACTTTTATGAATTCATCGGCGGCAAGTGTCTTCAGTTTACTAACTACGACTCTTGTCATCCCGTTGCTCGTTGACTGGTATCAATCTATTTTTTTTCTTGGCAGACCCCCACCAACCATTTTTACAGCTGTACCTATGGTTTGGAAGGCTCGTGAAGCGACACTTTTGTCGATTCCAAGCTTTCCAAACTCTTCGCTACACTCGTCACACTACGTCCCTCTTCTAGCTTGTCGATTTTTCTACCACGCATGAAGTCTTCTATATGTTCTCTTCTTCTAAAATTCTCATAAGTTTGTTCACATGGAAAGTTATTCGTAAAAAACATGTACACTAGTACACAGAAATTCCTAGAGGTCGTGGCAGTTTGCTCGATAAGCAGGTACATTATTGTTAATTGTATCTATGCGACTATGCTACATAAAACTGTACGAACTCCAATCCGTACCAAAGCTTTATGCAGTAATTAATTTTGGGAAATACAGCATTAGAATTATTTTTGTATAGCTTCTAAAAAATTCCTATTTCTTTACGATGTTCTCGGCATTCAGAATATGCTAATAGGAATAGACATATCTGAAAATGTGCCTTTTGGAGATGATTTCTTAGCATTTAATGTCTAATTTTTGTTTCACTTGATTTTTTTTCATCCTTAAGCCTTAAAAAAGTATTACAATTTTGGAAATTGCATGGTATAAAAAATTATATCCAATTATTTTAATTCTCTGATTTAAATATCATCTTTGTCGATGCTCATAATCTGTAGTCGTTAATTCAATTGTGTTAACACAGTAGGAAAAAATAATTCAATGCAGAGTTGGTTTACATATGAAAAGTGTATTTAATCTGATTATTTTGAATAATTCGATGCGATGTCTAATAAAGAATTCTAATAGAATGGGAAAGAGGATATTCTTATCATTCTGTCAAATATGAAATTTTATCGGCTCTTTTAATAAGATTAAAAATTTATTTAAAACAAAATTTTATTTTGGATGTAACATTGAAAAAAGACATCGAATCATTTTTTACCATACAAAAGCAACACACATTGTGAGTCTTTATTACGTCGGCCGAAGATCTCTAATAGTTTTTCTTTGCTCTATCACGCAATGGATGAAATCGCTCACGCAATCCATAACCTGAGAATATCAGTGTCTTCTCAGTCAAACTGCCATCTCTAGAACATTCTGTGAGCGTGAGAAGACACAAGTAACAGAAAAGTAAACTGTAGATTTGCCGTCCTCCTCCAAAGACTATATAAGACCTGAGGAAGGTAAGAATCATCAAGATGAAAATGATTCTTGATCCCACTCACTTCCTCGTTAAGAACTTCAATAAATTGGTTGACTCATATACTATGATACCAAAAACATGTTGACTCCAGAGTGTTTTCAACACACTGAATCATTTGAATATCATGCTCTTTGAAAGGCAAATTTCTGTTTGCTTGTCGACAGTCCAACGACTTAGAACCAGCCTCTGTATACTACTGAGTTAATAGTACCATTAGATTTTTGTGACAAGATTATAACACGGCCTGAGTAATTTGAGAACTTCCCTGTTTATACTGCTTAGTAGATTCATGAAACTATTAAGATTATAAGCAAGTTTGTGTGCGTTTGTGAACCTGGCTAGTTATATCGCTTAAGTTAGTAGGTTCGTGAAATTTGCAACAAGATTATAATCAGAATTGTGTATTCTAAACACTTACCTGTGTATATTATTTAAATTAATAGATTTCTTAAATTTTAATGTGAAGATTATAAGCTAGAAGATGGCTATAGGCATTTTCGTAGCATTACTGCTTACTTTTACCTTCGAAAAGTGCTCTGCAGAAAGCATACCAGAAATCTACGAAGCGGATATCGTGGCTATATTCGTATCCGGATCAGAATTACAACTCAGCGTTGAGTCATTACAAGCTGCTGTCGTCTTAGGTGTCGATGATGCAAATAAGAAATATCCGCATATAAGATTCAATTTGAAACTAAAAAATGATTCAAAGACCTGTTTCAATAACTATGCTGGAGTCCTGGCTGCCGAAGAATACTATCAGAGTCGAGTGACGGCATTCGTGGGTCCTGCCTGCAGCCGAGCATTGGACCCTGTCAGTCGAATGGCTTCGTACTGGAACGTGCCAATTTATACAGCTGGTGGTATCGACATGTTGTTTTCTCTGAAAAATATATTCAGTACTCTGACGAGGGTTTCTTTCTCAATAGATCAAGTTACGAAATTCATATTACACGTAAGTACAATACTGATTTTCTCATTTTGGTACTTGGAGATAAGAAATAAAGTGCATCATAAAAGGCATGGCCATTCTAAAGCAAAATTAAACGATTATCAGAAAACAGTAGATGATTAAAATTTGTTATATTAAATGGTAGATATTTTTTAAGTTTTAAATAAGTTGACAGGAATTCAAATGCAATAAATCTTGCCGTCTGATGGCTCATAGGACACCAGAATGATGGATTAGAGAATCTTATTGTAGAAGTGAAGTAACATTATTTTTATATTCGAATTCTATTATTAAAAACAATGCAAGGGGATTACAGCCCTTGTTGCTTCAAATCCCATAACTCCTATCATTCAAGTTCAAGAACAATGCAAATGATTTTGTTAAGCAATAGTTTAAGTAATATTTTTTAATGTTTTGAAATAAGTTGACAGGAATTCAAATGCAATAAATCTTGCCTCTGATGGCTCATAGGATACCAGAGTGATGGATTAGAGAATCTTATTGTAGAAGGGAAGTAACATTATTTTTATATTCGAAATGGGGTTCTTTCGAATTCTATTATTAAAAACAATGCGATGATTTTGTCAAGCAATAGTTTAAGTAATGATTTATTATATAATTGCTCTTGCAAATGAGAATTTTTTTTCTAATCAGTCAAGTATCTGAAATAGTATTTATTGTAAGCAAGATTGATGTTATTTGGTTTTAACCATCTGAAAATTACTTATCTGAAAATCGGTTGGAAAAATTCTTTAATAATTATCGGTATCACATTTATGAAATGCTTGGAAGTTTGGCTTGTTTTAAAATAGTTGCCTTCTTTGTGATAAATTTCCTCATTTCCATAAAAATAATGGAAATGCTATTAATTTAGAAGCCCAAATTTCTCTTAGTTTTAATTGAAACTCTAATTGAAATATGAAGTAATTATGGAAGCAAATAAGCGCGCAGTGAAGTGAATAAGTGAAAATGAAATGGTAATCCGAGATTATCAAATTAACTCACTCTGCATACTCTTATGTAAAAATAGCAAGAAAAAATGCCGAATAACCACTAATTTCAAATAGATAAGCATCGACTTTGAAAAAAATATGCGAATATAATTTCATCATTTCTGTTAATAATTCTGCATCTCTTAGAAGAATATGCAGCAACTCGAATTCTGATTCAGTGAAGAATTTATAAATTCAGCATTGGAACAAAAATTTTGCAAAACTTTAAGATCAATATTCAAGCGCCGAGACAATATTTTGTGAATTAATAAAACTGTTTGGTAGTTGAAATTTTAAAATGTGTGATTTCTTGCCCTATATTTTAATATTTTTACTTTCTTAATGATCGTTTTTCGTAGATTCTAATGGAATTTCAGTGGAGGCACATAGCAATATTCGTGGATGAATCTGAATCTTCAGAAACCATTATTCGTCGCAGCCTAAGTGAGACCATAAAACAAACGGATTACGAAATGTTTCCAATTTATAAAGAATTTAATTCTTCACTGCAACCGAATTATAAGCAGATGCTTCAAGATGCACGCAAAGGGGCAAGAGGTAAGTTTTAAAATAAAAGTTGCTCCAAAATAGATAAAAAATGATTTAAAATAGTTTATTAAAAATTATGAAATGTGAGAATATTGTACTAATTGTGTTGAATCAAGCAAAGTTGTACCGTTTAGTGGAAAAATTCTTTAAGCGGGCGCGCTTATGCAAATTTTACGACATAACGTGCATCGTATTACATACATTTATCGTGCTGTTTTACAAAAATAAATGCAACTTTTATTTATATTATCTGTATTTATTAGCCTAATAGTAAACAAAGATTATATAAATAAAATTGCACTTAAATATATAAAATAGTGATATAAATATGTAATATGATGCACAATTTAAGTATCTCTTGAGAACGCGCGCCCGCTGGAAGGTTAAAACGAAAAAAAAATGTTAAAATAGTTTTTTCGTGATATAATTTTGAACAGCATATAAATAATCCACTATTGTTGGGATTCCTGTAAAACGCTAGGACAGTTGTAGGGTCCTGCAAAATGCCGTGTTATTCGAGATAAAGAAAAGGTACAAAAATATAGGTTCTGAAAATTAATAAAAAATCATAGTATTATGTTTTTATAATTGGGAGAAATATCAATTTTCATTAAAAATAGGACAATTATTTTCATTTATGTATGAAGTTTTATATCTTAGATATTTAACCCCTTAACATACAATGACGTCTCTCACGCGTGCATCGAATTACAGAATTGTTGCTATTTAAATCAACGCAACAATTAATTTTAAATACAAAAATCACCTGCTTAAATGCCTCAAGTATCCTTTACCGTCTTCAATAGATTGAAATAATGAGAAATTTCCCAAATGGGTGGTGGCACCTTATTAGGAGGTTAAATAAAATCGTAAGTCAAGGGGTTAAGGGTTCGTGTGTAAAAGTTAATATTGTTAATTTATAGAAAGTATTTATTTCTTCATTATTTTTTCCATTTTCTTTCATTCACCAACTTTTCAACTTTCTCGCACACTTCCACTATGTGGCGAGTTTTGTGTTCAGCTCCGCCTTAAAGAGACTAGATTACGCATTTTAGACACCACTTCTTCCCTTTGGCCGATTTGGTTCAAACTTTCATATGCATCTACATTTCTGGTGTAATGACTGCATGTCGAATTTATTTCATCTAGCTCGTCGAAGTTTTGAATTACCGTACTCTCAGATACGTTGACAAAATTCTAAAAATTTGTTTTTCTGTCTCTGGAAGGTCTAAGACGTGAGGTTTCTCCGAAATCTCTAGATCAAATTTTATTATGAGTACAATACTCTCCTTCTCTCTTTTACGAGAAGGTAAAAAGAGAGAATTCATTTTCAAGCACTTTATTTTTAAGCACTGTTTTTCTGACTCTGGAAGGTCTAAGACGTGAGGTTCCCCCAAAATCTCTAGATCAAATTTTATTATGAGTACAGTACTTTCCTTCTCTCTTTTACGAGAAGGTAAAAAGAGAGAATTCATTTTTTAAGCACTTTATTTACTTTGTCAGAAGCAGAACACTAAGAAATATTGCTAGATTGTCATTTGCTGGGGCACAAATGCACTTCGAATGTAGTAAAATGAAATAAATAAAAAAAAAATTAAAGTATAAACTTTTATTCAAAATGCACTTTAAATGAGAAAATACGTTTACACATTATAAATTCGTCAAAATGAACTCAAAAGTAAAAAATAATTTTTCTGATTACAATAAAATGCATGGTGCGAATAAAAGTGTGGGCGCCTTTACCTTCTAGGGATATTCCATTTGTTTAAGGAAATATACACAAAATATAAGGTGCTATATAAGGCGCCCACGCTTTTATTCGAACCATGCATTTTATTGTAATCAGAAAAATTATTTTTTACTTTTGAGTTCATTTTGACGAAATTATAACGTGTAAACGTATTTTCTCATTTAAAGTGCATTTTGAATAAAAGCTTATACCTTAAAAAAATTATTTATTTTATTATGTACATTTTAGTGACTGCTGGCACGAATACACACTGCATATTAGGCATACTAAACCAAATTCAATTATTGAATTCTCCAATATAAAACACATATTAAAATTATTATATACATATGTACAATTACATTTTTAAAATGAGTTAATGACATTAACTTTCTGAAATATAAATCCGTAATATATTACGTGACAACTTACAATTATTATCAACAACTTGATAGAAAAAAAGAAGAATCGATCTACACAACTTTCTCTTTTTGCTTTGAGTGCGAAACATTTGGCGCACACGAAATAAAAATATCTGGTTGTTGGCGAATTCTAATAGAAAGTAAACCCAAGACGCGTAGAAACACTAAATACGTCATTCATCGGTGCAGCGCCGGAAGTATAGCGTATTCTCTGTTAGCTTCGTGGTGTTGTTACAACCCTACGGAACGTGAGTTTACCCCCTTCCAAACTTTGTCGCCCAAATATAGGGCTAAAATTTTAATATCATTTTGTTAGGTTTAAAATAGGTATAGATTGTAAATTTTTTGCATAATATTTTATTATCTTCGGAAACCCACCACTGTGCTAAATTTCAAAGCTGTAGCTCGATTGGAAGCGGGTAAGAAATCGATCTCAAGATTTGAGGACACGACAGTCAAGTTGAATAAAGGCTTATAAAAAATTATCTCAGTTTATATATACAGTGGTACCTCCGAAAAGCGGACAGTCACGGGACTAAAAGTTTTGTCCGTTTTTAGGAGGTGTCCGCTATTGGGGAGGACAACCTTTTCATAAAAAATGTGTTTGCACTTCTGTTTGACATTTGATTGTAAATTACGGCTGCAATTTTAATTAAAAAGGAAAAATTAATTAGGTAAGAAAAGAATAACTATTTACTACTTTACCTTTTAATTGTGTGCTAATCCTTTTATCTTGCGTTGAAGACCAAGCCCCCCAAAACAGATTTCGCGCCTCTAAATTCCAAGAAACAAGGGGAGTTTTGGAAGAACAGGAAGAAATAAAGGGTGCGGGGGGCTGAAGAATGCCATTGTGCACATTTTAGGGTCGAATTTCATTGTGTCAAGCACGGAAGGGAGGAGTCGGGAAAAGTTCGTTGTAAAGACGCATAAACATATATTTTTAGCTTGCTTGTTAGAATAATTATGAAATGTTTGCCAAAATAATTGAAAGGTTTGCAAAAATACCTGTCCGCTATTCGGAGTGTCCGCTATCCAGAGGGAATAACATGGATTGTCCTATATAGAAGGACCAGGACTCGTAAAAATGTCCGTTAATTAGAGGTGTCCGCTATTCGGAAGTGTCCGTTAAAGGAGGTACCACTGTATAATTAAATTGGTCCGCCTTCTTTCAGTGTTCGTGTTACTCGCTTGCGGAAAGACTGTTCGCTCCATAATGTTGGCAGGATACGAACTTGGAATGGAAAACGGCGAGTATGCTTTTCTCTCGATTGAGCTCCTCAAAAATCAACTTCACAGCGAACAGTTCAACTGGTACACACCTAACGACAAAAAGAACAAGGTAAGAATCTAGCTGTAATCATTTCATATATCCATCTATCAGCAAAAGTCATTTTTATACCTAAATATTTTATGATACTTGGTTGTCTTTTCATTTAGTTGGCTTATTATAAACTCAGTAATTATATAAAACTGTAGTGCTCTCCAAAATTGTATTTCTTTCCGTTAATATCAGTCAAAAAATATATAATGTAATTAACATTTTAATTTAAATTAAAATCATAAGGGCATTATTTTTAGTTCATTCACATAATATTAGTGTCAGTTATATTATGATTTACAAAAATGGAGCTTTGAATGTATTTAAGATTAAACATCATAACTATTTACAACAATTATGTTGGTGTGTTTAATACCATAATTATTTATCTTGAAAAGAATTTTAATAACTGAATTTTAAGATTACTTTATCTAAATTTTCATCTATCTAAAGTCTAATCTAATATAAACGTGTGCAAAAATCTACATCGGGGGTTGAAAGTTGTTCAATACAATAACTTAAGATAATGACTCACACATAATAAAACAGTAAAATCAAGAATCATGCTGTACTCCGTAAGTTCAAGTAATTTTCTCGTTGCCTGCAAATGTTCAATATTGTGAAAAAATCGTCTTGTGGGTGTACGTGAATGAAGTCCAATAAACAGGATTACAAAAATAAAGCTCTTTATTTTAGAGGCATTCTAAGCAAAGAAACGTAACACAAGTATTAAAACAGCACTTGTAAAAATTCACAATAGAGATTACCAATAAATCTCAACACACCGCTCAAAGGTTTCCTATTAGCTCGGCAGCTCGCTTGCAGGTCAAAATCCAACTGACTCTTCTTGGCTTGAGAGCTTGCTTTTATACTTTTTCAACAGGAAGTGACTTCATTACGTAGGAAGTGACGTAATCTCTAGAAAGTTCATGAAACCAGTAGAAATAGGTTGAAAGTTCAAGGTCCTTCTAGAAAATTCCTTTTGTCGCCAAAGTCGCCAACTTTCCGACAAGTCGCCAAGTTTGTCGCCAAGATTAGCATCTCAGGGAAACGACTTTATAGCTTTGTAACATTTTAAAAACCTTTTCTTCCAGTGTTTATTCCACTCTATAACAACATTTCGCAAGCAAAGGAAGCGATGATCCCGAGATCAAATGGAGTATAACAGTAGATAATGAAACCATATACCCAATTATCCCGTTGTAAAGGCTCAAAGAAGGTAGTCATAAGAGGTCAGGAAAGGAAAGTTAAGTGCGTTCCCTGACCCGCTGATTGTTGTTCTCTTCAAACACACTAGGTCGTGCCGCATTCTTTTCTATACGCAACATCAGATGATTTCAAACTGACTGTATCATCGACGGACGAGACAACGCGGTGATCAGTCTCTTTCTCGCTACGGAACCTCGTTGAACTGTTACCACAGATTCACATTTAGCAAGCTGCAAAACAACAGAAAGCTTTCTGTTGTGGCGTCACCATCTTTGTAACTTCCACTGTAAAGCGGGAAAATAATGAAACAGTTTGCTGGGCATGCCTACAACTAAAATTGCTGCCTTTGCTCTTTTATTTAAGCCGTGAACGAGAGCTGTAAAACATATGTAAGCAAATATTAAAACAAATTGAAACTAGGATTTTTTTTTACTTACACCTTGTATGTTATGACTCAAATTATATAGAAGAAATATAAAAGAAACTATAGCTTGTTTTCCGCCTTTACAGTAAGATTTTTCTAAGGGCTTTATAGGATAATTCTTTCTAATAAGCGGTTTTTACCTTAAAAAAAGCAGTTTAATTAAATCACAATTGTAATGATTAGTTAACGAGTTTCATGATTAACAAGCAATACTGACGGCATGTCTAAAAATGTTTGCATGCATTATGGAAGATATTCATCAACCTTTGTCCTTTAACCTGAGCATTAAACATTTTTTTTAATTTTCTAAACACGGTTTATGTATGTTTTTACAGGAAGCCCGAAAGATGTACGAATCTTTGATGATAATTAGTATTCGAGTTCCAGTACGAGAAGAATACCAAATCTTCATTAACGACGTGAAAGAAACAGCAAAGAACAAATTTTCGTCGATTCTCGAGTCTTCATCTGTAAGTAGAAAATTGGTTAGGAACTGAAACACAAATCTAGTTTGATTGGATAAAAAGTATCGGCAACACATCGATGGTTCTGAAATGACTATCATAACCCTTAAAAAGCCCGATTTTTTATAAATTATTTTTAAAATGGTTTTTGACTTTCATATTTTGAATAAAACATGGGAAAATGCTTTAAAAAATCCTATTTTGTTTTAAGTATGGTTTATGGCTAAAAACAGTTTGTTACCAACTGACAACAATTGACTTTATTTCAGAAATAAATTCCCTTGATAAAATGCTATAATGTCAAACACAGATGAATTTTAATGAATAATAATGCGAATAAGGAATTTCCATCAAACTGTAGAATAAAAAATGGTTTTATCAAGTGTAAAAACAAAGCTAAAAAGATGCAGACTCAAGTGAAAAACATAAATTAATTTTTTCATTAGTACTCAGGCTGCCATCTATTATGTTTTAAATTGATTGAATCAAAATTTCAGTATGTATACTATTGGCAATAACAGGCATTAGAGCTTTAGTCTTATTCTCAAGATTTTAGAAAAAAAAATTGGGTATGTTGCTTAAAGGCAACGCTGGGCCTTTAACGGATAATAAGGCAATGAAAATCGCTTTTCACCCGCTAAGCAATTGCAGCTCTCTATAAAGTTGTTTGCCATAATGAAGCGATAATTCGTCTACTATGAATTATCTTTCCATCTGAGGAAGTTTCGTATCCATAACATTTATGTATGAAATTGATTATATTTACTTATTTTATATGTTATAGTTTTCGGTCCCAGTCTCTGATAGTTTTGGCTCTTATATCTTGCTTATTTATGGATTCAGGTTGTTTTGCTTTTACTTTGTCATCATGTAAACACGTAGGCTGAAGATAAATTTCCCTACAGGGCTTTGTATACAGGGTGTCCAAAAAAGGTAGAACAAGCGTTTATTTCCTTAAATATTGATTTTAGACATATACTTCCAATTACAAAGTTCCATTAAATAATGTAAGAATCTGTGTGAAAACACTTTGGTTTCTGTATAATTTGAAAATAAAAAGTTAATAAAATCAAATTTTTATACGTGCCCCATAGAGTAAAAGTGTCAGTGAGTGAAATGTTCCTCTTACATTCATCCATGCATAAACTAAGTTTCACAATTCTGTCTGCAAAACTTACAGAGATATGTTAATTTTTAAATTTCAAGGGGCTGCTCACAAATTTATATGGAGATGTTTATTGCAAAAATGCAAATTTATTCAACACAGAAAAACAGCGAAATGCAAATATTTGTCAAGTAGTAAATAAGCCAATCATCACTGATTGAAAATAAATTGCCAATGACGCATACTGATACTCAGTTTCATTTGCAGATAGTTGCAACTATCGACTTGATAAAGAATGGAAGGACAGCTTGAGAAAATGAAAATTTAATGAATAACAGGAAAATAGCCTAATATTGAACCGGAATACTGGATTATTTGCTCTTGTCGTTGTGCGTATTATTATGCTTTACTTAAAAGCAGTAGCGACTCGTCCTTTAGGTCTGCAGATTTGCAGAACTAACTAAAATTATTTTAAAAATTCGTATTTTTGTTTTTATTCTTATTTGCTTACTTCTTCACTCTGAAAGTTCAATTATTAACAGAAAAAGATGAAACCGAGAAAAGAAGACAGAAAATGAATGAAAAAGTAAATGAGCTGAACCACCAGAACTGAGCTGCACATCCTGCTGGAAGAAAAGCATAAAATTCTCATTGGCCACAACCAGTGACACAATGAACGAAGGCGAAGTAACTATTCATAATCTGATACAACCAGACTGGTTCGAGATATCGCTTTTTAGCTTCTTTTTTACCTTTTCAATATCACCCATGTTCCTTCAGACAATACCTTCGCATTCTTGTTTTTTTTTCATTATTTATTTTGGGTTTCAGATTCACTTTCAGTTGCGGGAACTTGGTTTGAAGGAGTTTCTCCCATGTTGTATTCTCTTATTAAAACGGAACTCACCGAAAAAAAGGGGCTGTAATTATCTAAATTCAATTCGGATAATTACAACTACTAGTTTGAGACATATGTGAGGTAAAACTATTTTTTTCAAAAATTATTACATTCTGT
Source organism: Araneus ventricosus (assembly GCA_013235015.1). Lineage (NCBI taxonomy): Eukaryota > Metazoa > Arthropoda > Arachnida > Araneae > Araneidae > Araneus > Araneus ventricosus. The sequence continues at coordinate 3,061 of BGPR01028798.1, read as the reverse complement.
ATTCAAGTAATATTTTTTTTGACTGGGTGCTTGTTTCTGGGGAAGATGAACCACACTGCTGATATGGAATACAGTGATTTTTTTTCAGGTTTCACAAGATGAACTATTTTTGTAAATATTTCAGAATTAATATTATTTGACAAGTTTTAAAGTTTATGAGAGTTATACATTGTTACATTTTACACAGATTCACTTCCTTTAAATAATTTCTTTAAATAATATCCTAAAGGAAATATTTGCGTCGAAAAGACTAGATCAAACAGCAGTGAGAGGTATGGAAGAAGTGATCTAAGTCAACAACTTTTCTCTTTTTTTACTCTGTTGCTGTTACTGAGGTGGAAACGCGCAGCTTTGGCAATAATGAATGAATGGATGTAAATAACATTTACTGTTGGCCATTTTTTTGTAGAGACCGTATAAAAATTTAATTTTGCAACTTTTTATTATCAATCCCCTTGTATCAAAAGTGATTTCGGCGCAAAAATTCTTATCTTAGTTGATGTACTTAGCAATTATGGAGTAATCCCAAGTAATATTTAAAGGAATAAACGCTTGTTCACCTTTTTTGAGACTTCCTGTATGATGTAGAATTCGTGTGCATTTATTTGTGTTTGTGTGCGCGTGTATGTTTTATCTGTTCGTCTTGAGTTCTTGGCCCCGTAAAGGTCATTTGTAAATTTTCATATATTATTATTATTTCCTTGACTGTAAAATCTACCATTCTGTAAACAAGAAAGTTCCGCCGTGTTGGCGTTGATTATCAAGCTTTAGGAATTTAAATACTGACGGAGTGGGGTTTCTCTCTCCGGCTGCCTTAACACGCCTTTCGGGTGGGCGGGTCTAACCGTGGTATCCGAAGTTATAAGGAAATATGAAAGTCACGCATAACGCCGTCAGGTATGTGAGGAGTTATAAGGAAATGAATTCACGCCATGAGCATGCCGAGGGATTATGAGGAAATGAAAATTCTGCTGCGTGAGGGTATGAGAGTGGAAGCAATTCATAACATGAGGCATGTAGAGGAGTTCTCAAGAAATGAAAATTCATAACATAGTGACGCGAGGAGTTATATAAGGAAATGAAAATTCATAACGCCGTGTGAATTGTACCCATTATAAGGAAATGAAAATTCTGCAGACATGCCGGTAGTAATTCATAGCGCCGTGAGCATATAGAAGGATATAAGGAAATGAAAATTCATAACGCCGTGAGGTATGCCGAGGAGTTATAAGGAAATGAAAATTTATAGCATACGTGAGGCATGTAGAGGAGTTGCGCAAGAAATAAAATTCGCGTAAATGAACGCCGAGGAGTGCATAGAAATGAAATTCATAAGTAGGTAATGCCGATTACATTTCAACGTCATAAATCCGGAATCGTCGGGACTTCAGCAATTCTGGTTGTATGTTTCCGGATCTTGAATGAATTTCCACACAAGAAATTGATTTAACATCTTAAAACACATATTCAAATTTAAATTTTTAAAAACTTATTTATTACTTGTTTGAGTTTATAAACATAATTAATATTATTTCTTTAATTTTTTACAAAACATTTCATTTAAAAGTGAGTTGCTTCACGGTTTTTGAATTCAGTAACTTCTCTTTTATTTATGTATCTCGCCGTATGTCCGTCCGAAATAAAATCTTTGCTCAAGTCCTTTTATTGCGTGTAAGCTTCATCTAAGCTGTCGGTATTTGTTTTATTTTCCGCTTGTGTTTCTTCTTCGCTCTCCTCGCTATCGGATTTTTTAAAGTGTGTTGTTCCGCGCCATATTTCATCGGTGAGACGACACACTGTCAGGGCTTTATCGTCACTATTGTGCTTCAAAGAGCGTCATCCTTCCCGGCAATTTCTTGTCCTCTTGACTTGGCATACTCTTCCTATTAATCCCCTTCTCTTCGCATAGTGCCAACTGTGCCTCCCAACTTTTTGATCAGATTGACTTTGTCCTTGATCGATAAGTCACGTGTTTCTTTTGTTCACTTTAAAATACGGTAAAACTCAAAAGCGCACGCTTCCGCATATTGAAAATGAAGATATAAACGAAGATGTTAATAGATGCTTCATGTTAGGATCGTTCGTAAGAAATATATCAACTCGGATGAAGAGAAGTTCAGCGGGGTTGAACAAGGTAAAAGACAACCGCGTCCATTCGTTCTGGGCAAATCCTGTATAAGCCAAACGAGAAGTTGCGCACATCTTATTGTTGTAACATTTCTTATATTCTGGATGCGTTCGACTCGCATTATACTGAGGGAAGGAGGAAGGTATTGTAACTCCGCAATTTTTACAATACCCCACCGGCGATACCTTCATCGTTGCTTGTGTGGTTAAATCCTTTCCCTCCCAGATGAACGACCAGTTTCTGCTGATTCTGGGCGCCGATTTGATACAATAAAAGTTAGGATTGTGTTTTTTTTTTGGGGAAAGGTTTACGAATAAAGTCGGATTTGGTCGTCGTTTCAGACGTTACTGTATATGAAATTCATAACGCCGTGGAAAAATATGAGGGGATTATAAGGAAATATGAAAATTCAAAACGCCGCTGAGGTATACCGAGGAACATAAGGAAATAAATTATAACGCCGTGAAAATGCCGAGTTATAAAGAGAAATAATTCACAAAAACATGGCCGACGTACCGAGGGAGTTATATAATTCATAACATAAGTGAGGGCATGCAATGAGGAACTCTCAAGGAAATGAAGGGTATTCATAACGCCATGAGGTAGAAGTTATAAGGAAATGAAAATTCACTTAACGCCGTGAAGCATGTAAAGGTTATAAGGAAATGAAAATTCATAGTGAGCGTAGACAGACATTAAACTGTGATTCGGTCGATTGTAGCTTTTTGCATAGTTTAGTGATTATAGGAGGCTTTTCAAATGAGAGTGAAAAGAGCAACATCACGGGATTGTGCCTTATCATAACGAGGATTAATGCTGTCTGATGCAAATATGTTATGTCATTGCGATGTTGCCACTATATTTTTATCAATCAAGTACCTGGTATGAATTGAAAATTCTCTCCATCAAAACTCTCTGTTTCTCAACAACAAG
>BGPR01028797.1:0-15612 GCA_013235015.1 Araneus ventricosus | reverse complement strand
ACATCTAAACTTTTTTAAAAAACATGTATATATTTTATGCATGAAATTTTCTCATATTCAATTACATATTTCATGAAATGATTTTTTTTCCAATGAGCCTTGGCTTCAAAGGAAAAGTAATAACAGAATTTCATTCTCAAAGAAATCAGTTTTTAATGTCTGGAACAAACTTTCTTACTATATTTTTAAAAGTTCATTGCTACCAGTATTACATATTAAAAAAGCTTTAAATGAAGTTGAAACTTGTATTCCTAAAATAAAATGTCTCATTATATAACAGATAAAAATAATACGTTATTTTGTATTTTAATTAGAAAGTTCTATGAAACTGAAATTTTAATTTTTCCTTGCTTTAAGAACTATTTTCTTTCCGTCTGACGGAATTCCTTTTCTGTCTTGAAGATGAAATTTTTGCTTCTTATTTTCTAAGTTAGCCATTTAAATTTCAACATAACTATTTTGAGTAGAAAATGTATTTCGTAATAACAGTACAATATGATAACTGGGAGGGAATATTTAGTTCTAAATTATTGATAAATATAAATTATGGTGGCCACTACCAGAAAAACAAAGCTTCCCTATTCAATAGTTGTTTAAGGAAACCATTTGTATCTGTGCTGTTTTTTCTTTTTTCAGTGAATTTTTGTTGATTTTCGTGCAAAGGGAGTTAATATTCATGTTTCATTATTTTTAGAAGAATCAGTAAAATTAAAGTGATATTGTTAAACCATTTCAGGCAGTGATAGTGACTATAATTGTCTACATTTTGGTGTAGTTTGTTTATTCGTTTGCAATCTAATTCCGAAGGGACAGGCCACGACCTTTTAGTGTTAGGTTGTTCCTAATATCGCCCACTTGAGTATTCCTATTATCGTCCACCCCCTTTATCGTCCTATTCATTTAAGTGGGTTAGACATTAGCTATTATTTTTGTTTCCGGAATAGTCGTATGAAATAAATGCCATAAAGGAACGACTCTTCTGATTTCCAGAATGTCAATACTATCCCAATATTGAAAAAAAACCAGCGAAATTTGTGAAAAAGGAGAAAGCAGAAGATTAAAAACATTAAATTATTTCTGAATTAATAATTACTACTTCATTATGACTCATTGTAAATTATTATTTGTAAATTTGTCTTATTAGTATTCACCGAGACACTTCAAATACGAAGATGAGAAGCCGCCGCATAAGTAAGCTGGATCTCGATTCCCTGATGGGGATCGTATGAAATGACAGTACTTGACCATTATATTAATGTGCTTTTTGTAATTTACTTATTATATTAATTTAACAAATTTAAAACTCAACTAAAATTATTTTTGATATCGATAGTAATTTTGATTTAAGTTCTGCGATAGTAGTTACGGGTAAGAAAGCAAATGGCTGATTTTAAGTTCATACTACTAGGTAGCGCCACATTACGGATACAATTATCCCTCTACACTGATGCACATTAAAAAATCGCATAGTGAAGCCACTGACAGTAATTCGTTTTCTGTTACAAGGTGTTTGTGTATTTTGACTGATGCGTTGTAATTTTCAAGATTATCAACTTAAGATCTAGTGGACTAATCCCTAAGATATCAAAAATCACTATTTATTTTCATCTAATTCTTGTTAATACCAACAGAAAAACAAAGAATTTTAATATTTAAGATCAGGAGAAGATGACAGGGGCAAGCTGACAATCTCGTCATCTTGCCCCAGGTGCTTTCTACTGCTTTCTTTTTGGAGAATGTAAGAATTTGTTTTATATATTTTGTATAATTTTCCTGAGCAACATGACATACTATACAGGGTGATAATAAAAAAAAATTAAAAATAGAGGCCACCCCCACTTAACTTCAGAACGACGGCAGCTTTAGTCATGAAAGTAGTGTCTAGGTACAGTAAAACGTCTATGCGCCATGCGATGAGGAAACCTACAACGCAACCTGGTAGCAAACTTCAGAGTTAGCTTTCCTATCTCGAAAACAGTACAAAATAAAGGAAAAAATGTCAATTACAAAATTATAGAGCGTTATCTATTTAGTATAAAAATACACCTTGTGCCACATTAATACGAAGGACAGAACGCTTAAAATGCGCAATTGTTTGTCACCTTTTCAGAAATTGTAACGTCTCAATACATGGACAAAAGGAGAAAATGTTATTCTTCGGGCAAAAAATGACCCCATTATGCTTTTCCCTGTGAGAATAACTCAAACAGCAGGTGTTTGGAACTCTCCGCCACCATCGCCGGACGTATTACTGTTTCTCGTGGTTGAGCACCAACTATATTGTTAACCGTCCGCAAAGTGAAATTCCAACAAGGGCTCATATCTGTATTTTAGATGACGGAGAGCACTTTGAACACCGTAAATAAAGGTGCCTTGTTTTAACTAATCGTTTTTTCTCTTTTTAACCCATTTATGACGTCAAGATTTCGGAAATCTCAAACAAATGTGCATTTTAAACTTCGTGTTCTTCGTATTAATGTGCACAAGGTGTCTTTTTGAACTAAATCGATAACGTTCTACAACTTTGTAATTTTTCAGCTATTTGTACAGTTCTCGAGATAGAAACACTAACTCCGAAATTTGCCACCAGGTGGCATTGTAAGTTGTCTCATAGCACAGCACATAGACGTTTTACTTTACTTAGACACTAATTTAATGACTAAAGCTGTCGTCGTTCTGATGTTCAGGTGGTTGCCCTTATTTAAGTGGGCACCCTGTATGTTCCATAACATGCTGCAAGACGTGAGACTTACACAAAATATTTTAATAAGCTTAACTATGAAAGAGATGTCGTTTCAGAAAGACAAACCGAAGTTAAAACAAGAACGTTTAACCTGTCACATTGAACGAGGCGGTCTAGGTATTTCGCCTTAACATCGGCGAAATCCGGTCTGAGGCTGTTGACTTCTTTTGAGGGGAGGTGAGGTTCTGAAATTGCTTCGTAGAGAAGAGCGGTAGGGGGTCTAATTATCCAATTATTTAATTATCCAGTGAACAATTGACAATAATATTAATACGTAAATAGCAATGTAACATGAATAGTAAACTTCATCATATTTGTGAAGTAACCAACAAAGCATTTTCCACCATGATATTGCCTCCGTGCTTGGAGAATTTGAGAGCTAATAATAATTTAGCGATTACTATTTTTACACTAAATAAATCACTTAGGAAATGCATTGAATTAACTGCCAGTCTTTGCTGAAAAAATAAAACAAAAGAGTATTTTTAAAAATGGAATATTTGAGTTTGTATAACAAAAAGAATTCTGAGAAAGAATGCTAATAACAAAACATTTGTGATTTCAACATAATTATTAAATATCTCGAAATATTTTCGTATATTTGATAATGATATTTTGTACACAATGCTTGTAGAAAGTAAAAACAAATTTTGGCAGAATCTTACGAGAGAGAATCGTTGAGAAGATTTTTCACTAAGAAAATATTTGAAAATACAAAGAATTTGAAATTCTTAAAATATATTTCTTTAAATAAGATTATATACAGTTGCTGCATAAATATATTTCAAAGCAGATATATTTTTCAAACTGTTATAAAATTTCAGAATAATCATTCGTACTTGTGTACCAATTTTCAAAAGTATATGATTTAATGTTTTTCAAACCCTTCGTTGATTGGACTATCAACCAAGATTTTTTTACAAATTCCTCCAATTTGAGACCAATTATCCCAAATATTATTTAAGCTAGAAGAAAAATAAAAGCATTTATTTGTAGGGAATTCTACGCTCTTTAATTTGTTATATCACATGTAATTTGAAATTTTTTTTCCCCGAAATATTCGAAAAATGAGAAGGAAATCCAACATAGCGGTAAATTTTGAAACCCATTAATCTGGGAAACTATTAAATCTAGAAGAAAAATAAAAATCTGTATTTGTAGGGCGTTTCCCGCTCTTTAACTTGTTAAATCAGGAATATGAAAACTGAATAAATTTTCGGACATTCAGGAAAAACTGAAAAAGTGGGATGAAGATGAAATCCCAGATGGCGGCGTGATCTCACCTCCAAGGACCGGGGTCTTCTAGTATGTTCATTAGCAGCCCCTCACGAACATGTGTACCACTTTTCAAAACTATATGATTTAATGTTTTTTAACCCCCCATTTTGGACCTTCATTGACTTTACTATTTATGTATTTTTTATTGCTGTATATAAAATTCGGACTAAAAGCTTATACTTTTTCTATACACTAACTAAAATGTCAACATAAACTGTATACTTATGATATTTGTCGTATTGACTTTTAAGTCATGTTTCATCAGAATAATGCAGAAGTTCAGAATTTTTTTAAAAACTCATGAAATTAATCCGTATTTATAGAAAAAATCATTCTAAATTTAAATATGAAATCGAAATTTTACATAAAAATTTATTTATTTAAATATTGAGGGCAAAAGATGCACTGAAATAGCAGGAATGATGATGCAATCCGAAACGCACTTTCATTGGGCAAGAAGATTATGACGTCAATTATGCCCATCTCGGTATTTCGTAAGAGGGTTGCCATTTTGGCCTTTTTAAGGCCAAATTATGAAAATTTGGCCTTTTTTTCAAAGCCCTTGGCCTTAGGAATTTTCATTTTGCCTTTTTTGTCTTTATTTTCGTTAATGACTTTTAGAACAATTTTTAATTACTTATTCTATTGCTTTTTAATACATTTTGATCTTACACATTTCAAATGATATACAATGAGCTGCGAAACGAAATAGTTCCTGAATAAAACAAGGATGTTTTAATTTCTTTCACTTAAACTCCTACACTTCATATAAAGGACAAAGACTTGAAAGAAATGTACAAAGGAGAACAGTTTCCAGCATAACTTTCGAGGAATTTCCATGTCACACGCAATCTGTTGAGAGATGTTTTAAACTAATATCTGAAGCTGCAATGAAAGTTTGTGGTGAGAATGCAAGAGATGGATATATTCGTGCCAAATTTCAAGCAAGGAAAGAATTTACAACGTTTGAGAACAAGGGACAATATTATTCTAATATCTAATATTCAATATACATGAGGAATTATTACATATGTTTCAAATTCGTAGATTTTTGTTCTAACCTGTATTATGCCTGCATGTAATTCTAGATAAAATATGCTAGTATTAATTTCGCAAAAGAATTAAATAGAAAGTTAAATTACGTAATAATTATAGGCTTATTATATTTTATAGTACTGTTTAATTAATCAATTAATGTCAATACAAATTTCGAAAAATAATTTTGATAGTACTGTTTTTTAGAAAATCCGATATTTTTTTCATTTTTCTCCAATTTTTCATGTCAGAGGGGCGAGGTTAAATATTGAGAGAAATTGATAAAATTTTTTGTGGATTCTAACTGACCCATTATGTATCATTTTCATTGTATTCCAGTAAAAATTTTTGAATTTTTTTCAAAATATATATGTTTTCACAGAAAATGGTTATTCTCTTTTTTTCTGTTTTCCAATGACAAAGGGACGCGGCGAAATATTGAGCAATTTTCAAGAAACTTTTGTGATTTTTAACTGGCCCATTACGCAACTTTTGCATACCATGACAAATCGATTTCGAAAAAAAAAAATTAGCATATTTCGGCCCACCCTAGTGCGCATACGCCATCTAGAGGAAGCAGATGGCATTTAAAATAATACAAACCTGGATACAATTGAGGAGGTTTTCAGAAATATGTGCATTTTTTTAATATCTGAAAATGATTTTACTCATAATTTGGATTGAGATTCTTCCACTGGGGCATTTAGGGAACCGACCATAAATTAAATAAAAGGAAAAGGGATTTTGGCTCAACCCGTTTCACAGAAAAATTATAATGGTTTGCAACTTTCATCAATTCTTTTGTATAATTTATGCAATATTTACATGCATTTTCGTAAAAATAGTCTGAAAATCTCGGAAGTATAAAGGTTTCTTTAAAAAATCCCAACTTATTCCGAATGTTTTTTGCTTATAACTTGCAGAGTTTTGAACCGAATTGTATGAAACTGACAGAATACGTGACAATATTTCAAAGAAGCATTTTATTAAAATGTGATATAAATACTTTGAATATTACAGAAGATATAAACATTTGTAGTAAATAATTTTTTCCTGCGCATGCCTGAACGGTAGCGTTATTTTTCTTTCGCAGTTTCAGAGCTACATATATACTGTCTGCCCACGAGACATATATACTGTTACTGCCAAATTGTCTCGTTAACGACGGTCGCTATAGCAACTGGTTATGATAGGGAAGATTCATTTCGAATAGGAGGAATCGAACGGAAGTCGGAGTTTTTTATTCTTGGGGCCAGTTTGCGGCCGAACACATTTGAATGAACTTCTACCTACTAGAAATGGATTCTTCCCACGATGACCTGTTTCTATAGCGACCGCTGTAAACTAGACAATTTGGCGGCAACAGTTCTCGTGGCAGACAGACAGTAACGCAACTTATATAAAAATTTCAGTTCAATAACATTAAGATTCAGAAAGAAACAGGCATTTTGGCCACCGCTATTTTATTTTAAATGCTATCTGTTGTCTTCAGATGACGTATGCGCGCCTATATTCCTTTGTGATTTTGGATGCTTATCGTATGCCTGATCACCCCTCAAAGTTTGTCCCACGACCGTCGAATCACCCTTTATATGCCATTTAATAGGATGACAGCTAATGTAATATATTCACTTTGCCTTCATTTACATGAAGACCGTTCTTGTTGAATGAAATCTTGGAAACATTGCATTGATATATTCTTAGTATAAAGATATGTCATTAAACGTTTCGAAAAGTATTGCATATGACATTTTATTGTGGCCTTCTATAGGAGTTTGGGCAAAAATTAAGTTAGACTTTCGGGGAATAGAGACGAATGTTTCATAATATAATCTAAAACTTTCAAGCATCATTTATATGGAAATATTGCAAAGAGAAGAAAGCGTCAAACAATAAAAATTAAAACATTTTATTTTATTTATTGTTATCGACTGAATGAATAAAATTTCTTATCTTGATATAAAATAAAATACATTTTATCTTCAGTGATTTATGATGGTTTGCTTTTCATATAATTCTTAGCAGTAAGAAAACGACCAAGCACTGGTCGTTGTATTTTCCGTTATACAAATGTATGCTTTATCTCGATTTATGTGTTCGATGCATCTCATTTCTCTTGAAAATTATAAATATATTTTTACATACAATTTAGATAAATGGCGTAATTTTTCTGCCCTTTACAATCCCAAAAACGAAAATAATGGGTTTTGAAGTTTCTCTTTTCTTATATTCTTTAGATAGTTTTCTGTTTCTTGTTATTATGATGTATTTTTCAGTATGCACAACATTTTCTTGCCTTCAAAGAAATGAAATATGCAAAATGAATTCATTTTCATTCAATGCATGTTTTTATTTGAAATAAATGCAATTTTTTTTTCACTTTGATAGTTCAAATTATTGTCAGACAAACTAAATAATTACTACTTCAAATACTATTATTGAATTGTATGAGAGCTGAATATCCGGAACACCTATGTAAACTTATAGATTAAATACATAATTTAAATTGCAGTTTGGCTATTATTATTTTAAGATTGATGTCTAAAAATATTAATTTGTGAAAAAATACCTCACCATTTAGTTATTTATAGAGTGCAACCGAAATCCTCCTCACTGCATTGCTGGTATCTTTCTGAATGTTAAAGATATTTACCTGGAATTTTTTATGTAAGTTACCCTATATATTTCACTTTTAAGTTAAGAAAGAAAATTTGAGCTCCGTTTCTCACATGGGCAATAAAAAATTATTTACTACAAACCCTCTTACTTCCTCTACTATTTAAAGTATTTACTTCAAATTTTAATACAACGTTTAACTAATATATTGTCATGTATTCTGTAATTTTCGTATAATTTTGTGGAAAACACTGCATGTTATAAGCAAAAAACATGCGGCAAATTAGGGATTTTTTAAGAAATCCGTTATATCTTCCCGAATATGAATGCTCTTTTTACGAAAACGCGTGCAAGCAATGTGTATAACAAAATAGAAAACAAAACCAGTTGTGACATTGAAAATCATTATCATCTTTCTGCGAAACGGGGTGAGCTGAAATCATTATTTACATCACTCTCTCGTTGGTTCCCTAAATGAAATTGTGATCGAATCTTCACTGCAAAATGTGATTTCAAGCCTATTCATCACAAGGTCGAAGTCGAAATCTAGTTCCTGCAGCCTTTCTTGAGAAATTCGAAAATATGTGTGAATCAGAAAGTTTCTGTATACTTTTGATCATATAGTGTACATTGCCTATTATCACGGCCCAATATTTAATCGAATTGAAGTTATGATGCAGATCCAATGTCAGCGAAAGTCCAAATTCAGCAACTCACCTCTATATATTTCCTGTTCTCTAGTTCTAGTTATTCTGGCTTTTTCTTCAATTGAAACAATTATAAAAAAGTCCCATGTGCTAGATACTTTTGATAATACAGTGTATATTGCCTATTTCACGGTCCAATATTTAATCGAATTGAAGTTATGATGCAGGTCCATTGTCAGCGCAAGTCCAAATTCGGCAACTCTCCCCTATATATTTCCTGTTCTCTAGTTCTAGTTATTCTGACGTTTTCTTCAATTGAAACAATTATAAAAAAAGTCCCATGTGCTAGATTTTTATCAAAAAATCTTCTTCTATCAAATTGTTATGAAATACTGTAGAAATCTCATATTATATTCCCCCCCCCCCCAAAAAAAAAATGCTTCTCACTGAAATCTTTGGAATGAAAAATAGATGCTGAAAAGAATCCATAACTCCATCCTGAAAATATGCACATACTGAATGAAGAAACGCTACATATACTATGTATCCGCTTTCCACAACTAACCCTACTTACTCGTGTATATAAAGGCGTCTTTTATACGATGAAATTTCTAACGGGATTTCTTCCCAGAGAAAAGAAATATCATCTAGTGACCAGAGAAAAATGTGGAATTTCTTCCGTTTCTTGGTACACATTTTTGCTTCCAAGCAGAAACTCGTTTGGTGTAGTATAAATCCTTAGCTCCTGGGGATATTTCATTGTAGTTTTGGTCAAACGAAGGAAAAGAAGGAAATTCCCACTGTTTGACTTTGCTTCCAAAAAGCTTTTGACGATGGATGGTTTGAATCTTGTTTCACAACGACGCGCCGAAGAAAGAATTACAGAAAGGGCGGAGCTGACTCTTGATCCTTTCTGACCCACCCATTTCTGTGACATTGACAAAGAGTCTACTGAGATCATTGTGGCATCCGGGTTCACGAGGGAGGTCACTGGAGAGTGTCAATCAAGTTCAGTTGGGTAATCGATTTTCAGGTAATTTTTACAGCTGTAAGTGTCATTCGTTTCGTTTCGGAGCATATTTTACCTTGATCAAATATAGAGATTTAAATTTTCCTTATTACTTGTAATTTAAATTCTGTGTATGTTGGCTCACATGTTTTTTTAATTTTAACTTCCTGGTTTCTTCATAAATATTTTGGATATGTTTATATTATATATTCGGATTTGACTCTTTTGCTTTGCCACTTATACAAAATTTGTGATTTTTTATGAATTTGATTTATAAAAGTTTTAGTTTTGTCATATTTATTCACACCGCGTATTGTATAACTCCATTTATTTAATGCTTTTGTATGCACATAACGAATTACTGTATTTTTTTCGTATATTTATATGCGATTTCGGTATGTGCCTGCACCTTTTCCCATTGAAACTTCCTGTTTCCTTTCTTGGAGTAATTACTCACTTCAGTAAACCTCATGTTACATTTTTAGATACTCAGTAAATCTTTTCTCAAGAATTTGAAGTAAAAAAACACCTTTATCCACATTCCACATTTTTATATGATACATTTTTAAATGACATATAGAACGGTATAAAGGAATTAAAAAAATCCTTTGTTAAAATGGTTACTGAATTTTTAAACGTGAAATTCATACGAAATTATTCTTTTTTTTCTTCTCTATAAACATCTTTAGTGATTTCAGGTTCTATTCATTTCCGCACAGATGATTTGTCTTGAAATATGAAAATGTATCATTTTACTTTCGCAAAAATAAATATTGCAATAACATAATTATTACGACTACAAATAACATTTCTCTACATATTTGCAAATATTTTGAAGTAGAAAAATAATTAAATTGTTACTAAACATTCTCTATGTATTCATCATATTATTCATACGTATGAATCGTATTAGGCTCCTTTCACATTATGCGGTTTAACCGTTACGGCTCAAAGTTGTTTATTTTCTTTGCCGTGTCATGTTTGCTTTCACACTTGACGATTTGCGCCGTCAGTATTTGAGTGCGGTTTCTAATTTCGTAGCTGTTTCAGTATGGATAGGAAGCAAATAGCAGTAATATGGTCTTGCACCCATCGATCAAAAGAAACGAGACTTATAATCGCCTCACTTTTGGAAGAACAACGTGCAGATGAATGTCGGAATGTCTGTAGCATCTCTTGATGAATTCCAAAACCGAATAAAAAATTATACTCTGCGGCAAAATACTAACATTTGGAACTGCATTAGACCGACAAAAATGGTAGCTGTAACTCTGAAGTAACTGTGTTGTCTGTTAAATCATAGGTAAGAGTGAAACGTCCTCCCTCTGCTGTGACACGAAAGTTTGGAGAGCGGGTGCCAGCTCAGGTGTCGTCCTAGACATGTGCCAGTGGTTCAAAATGACGCGGTGCGTCCTAAAATAGCCCTCGTGTTGCTTCAAAATGGGACGTCAATATAACTAAACAAAATCGCAAGTAACTGACACTTATTTTTACATCTTAATCGTTTGTGTTTAAAACATAAAGTGTTATAGAAAAAAAAGTGTAAAAAGCAATAGTGAAAGTGCGACTGTTTATTACTTAGCAAAAACTTATAGATTTTGTTTTTACCATAATTACATAAAATAAGTTCCTCCCTAGATATGGATTTTAAGGTTAGTGTAATAATTTTAAGCATTGCAAATGTATATTAATAATATATTACGTAAATCGATTATACATAAGTTGTGGAACATTGATTTCATTTTCCCGCAGGATTTAAAAAAAACTACACAACCCATTGCAAACAAATGTTATGAAAATTCCCTTCGACATATCACAGCTTTAAAATCATTTAACATGGTAAATAATCAGATATGCTTTAATCACTTTTTATGACGTTAAAATAGTATACCTTTTTCTTGAAAATTATATGCAAGATACCACGCATTGAAAAAAACTATAACGCAATGTTTTGATTTTGTATGTTTTTTCACTGTGGTTATATAAGCATAGCAGGGAAATTTCTGTGTGTTTGATGAACAATATTTTAAAAATCCTGTCTATAAGTATTTAAAGTATAAATCACTCACCAAACATCTCTTTATATTGAGATGGGTTTTGACTATATCTTCTCAATTATTTAAAGTACACTCATGTGCAATATCATGACATATTCATGATTTAAATTTTCAAATCAAATCATAAAAAAATCGGAAACTTTAATGGAATCTCCGTAAAGAGTTCAAAATACTGAAGAATTCTATAAGACTGTCGGAATTACTTATGAAAGGTTAAAAGTTTCCTGAAATTGCGACTTCAGAAATAAAACATATATATATGTTGTTATCTTAGAATTCAGTCATGATTATTAGTCACTGCTATCCAGATTTTTATTAATTTACAAGAAATAGTATAATCGTTTCCAATACCTTATACATGGCCGTCTTATCCAATGGGCAAATTAGGCAAAAGAACAGTGCGCTATTGAGCCAAGGGATCATAAAAACTTTCTATACTGATTTTGAACCAAAAATATTTATTTAATTGTAATTTTAAATATGTTATACAATTTTATATGTTATAATATGGTATAGAACCTAGTTAATAAAATAACCTAGGAGAATATAATGTTATGAAAACATTATAATGCTCCTGAATTATTTTTTTAGCTAGATATTTTGTTTGTGCGGCAAGCACTGTAAAATCTTAAGACGGCCCTGATCTTACACAATATAAAAATTAGTGAGCATTGGCATATTTCGAAATAAAATAAAACAGCTAAATTTTAAATAGGAAAAAAATAACGAAAACATTAAAAAATTACACAGTCAACACTCAAATTAAACGAAAGTGCGTTCTATAATAACAATGAAATCATTTAAAAATGACAAAGACAATAGTAAAATTAAATTTTGAAGAATTCTATAAAAATAATGGAATCATTAATTAACTGCAAAAGCTCCGAGAAGGCAAAAAGAACAAGTGACCTTGTGAAGGTGACGGACGGCAGCCGGATGAAATTCGTGCAATGTGAAAGCATCAGCATATTTTCATACATTACTACTAAGACGAAGTCGTAACGGCGACGTTTTTTCCAGTCGCGCACGCGGCTGGTTTAAACCCCAACAAACGGACTCAAACCGCGATCGGCTAATGTGAAAGCTCCCACTCATTTCTTCAGTTTACCACCAAGAGGCGGCCTAATGCATTCTTGCCGTAACGGTTCAACCGTATAATGAGAAAGAGGCCTTATTCGACTCCTGTACATGTGGGGACACGGGTGATTCTTTCCACTACGCCACCACCTGCTCTCTCACGACCTCCTAACACATGAGAAAGCCAAATCAATGCAACAATGGTGGAGAAACAGCATGTTAAAGAACTTCTCGAGGCTAAATCTACTAACTTCCAGGCCACAAATGAAAACCTGATTTGATCGCAGTACGACGACAGTGAAGATTCGCCCGACGATGACTCACTCCATGAGACTGACTTCCGGCTCAGAACAAGACAGATAAGAAGGTCACAAAATACTAGCCAATCGACCTAGACCAGGGGTCGGCAACCTATTGAAACGGAAGAGCCAAAAGTTTCAATTTACAAAATTTTCCAGTTTTTAAAGAGCCATTAAAAATTCTCGTTTCAATATTATAGTATTTGCTTACATATATTTCATTTTTGATTTAAAATACACGGCTTTAAATACGGAATAATATTTATTCAGATAAAACCACAAATATAGATAGTTACATTCAATGGGAGCATTGGCTTTGCTTTCCTTTTGAAAGTTTGATTAAATCTGGCTTATAACTTGTTGTTTTAAGTTTCAAGCACGACTCTAGATTTTTATTTGTTAGTTGACTTCTAACTTTCCTTTTTTTCTATTCATGCAAGAGAACGCTTGCTCGCACGAATATGTCGACCCGAAGATCGTCAGCACTCCATATGCCAACTTCTTCACCTCACTGTAGCATTCTGGGACACTATTCCATGCGCCTCTACTCGCAGAATTTCTTTTAGAGCTGCCCACTTGTTCTGCGCGATGTGCATGGATTTCTGAACCTCCAACTCTTCCAACTTGCTCTTGAGTTCTGTGAACTTGCCACTCCACAAGTCTTTGGTTTTAAAATCCAGCAACTGCAGCGATACAGCATCAATGTTGAATCAATGGCTCAATGTTGATCTCATTTGTATTTGTGTTGAGAGGATTTACTATGAACGCGAGAGTACTTTTTTTGTGTTGAATTGTCCGAATCTCTGAGCGAATCCATCCTTCATGTTTTTTAAAGCTATGCTGAAGTAATTCGTGTCAATAGTTGCATTGGTCTCATCGCGATATTGCTTCAGATTTTTAAAATGAAGTAATTTACCGCTCTCCATGTCTTCAATAAAAAGAAGTAATTTTTTTTCGAAACAAACTACTTCGTCAAGCAAGGCGTAGACTGCGTTGCCCTTTCCCTGCAGTTTTAGATTTCGTTCATTTAGTTTCATTGTGGTATCTACCATGAAGTTGAATTTTTGCAGCCATTTGTCTTCTGCCTATTCGGGATGGTCAATGCTTTTTCCATTGAGGAATGTTTTTATGTCACTCAAGCACAAAGCAAAACGTTGCAATACGTTACCTCTGGAAAGCCATCGCACTTTATTGTGCAGAAGTAGGTCTGGTTGTCTATTTCTTCAAGGAAATCTTTAAACTGGCGATGGTAGAGTGCTTTTGCCAAGATGCTGTTAATAATCTTAATTACCAAGTTCATGACCTCAACTATTTCGATCGGAAATGTTTGGGCACAAAGCGCTTCTTGATGAATTATGCAGCGAAACGTCAGAATTTCGTGGTTTATTTTTTTCTGAAGAATTGATGTTACACCTCTATTTATTCCTGTCATACTTCTGGCTCCATCAGTTGCTATAGAAACGATTTTATTTATATCGATTCCATTGTATTCCAGGCATTTTTTCACATCATTTGCTATATCTTCTCCACGAGTTTACCCTGAGAGTGGTAGCAATCCCAGCAGTTTTTCTTTTGGACCTTGGGACGACATATACCTGACGAAAAGGGTAACTTGTGCCGTGTCTTTTATGTCGCAAGACTCATCTATAGCAAGTGATAAGGCAGGAGCCAGTTGAGTGTCTTCCACTTGCATATGTGCTACATTTGAAGACATTTTAGCAGTTCTATCTTGTACTGTGTTAGCAGATAATGGCAAATCTTTGGTTTTTTTACATGATTTCTGCTTTGTTCTTAAAATCACGAAACAGTTCTGTAGATGCAAGTATAAAACAATCTTTGACGTACTCACCATCTGTGAATGGATTTCCTCTTTTTGCAATTTCTATTGATACTGTAAAGCTTGCCAGATTTACATTATTGGACGATTGCGCCCAGTTACTTAGCATGGAACTTGACTGTTTTTTTGGAGCTCTTCAACAGCTTTTTTTCGTGCGTCATCGGTTGGATATTTACCAGCAAACTAGGTATATTTTGTAGTGAAGTGTCTCTCCAAATTTGACTTCTTATTGTGTGCGAGTTTTTCGTGGCAAATGAGACTTGTCGGAAGGCCATCTGTGTTGCATATGAATGCAAACGACTCTGTCCAATCCTGATTGAATTCTCGGTTTTCTTCTTCAGTTCTTCTCTTTTTCTACCAGATGCCATGCTGGCGGCGGAGCTGAAAAAATGATTTTTAAAAATTTTACTTAGCTATCTAAAACGGAAAAAAATTTATTTACCATTATTACTTCGTTAACACGATCCTCAGATATGTAATCCAATTCTGTTACTGATTTTATTATATTATACGCGTACATACCTTTGAGAAGATAATTCGCTTCTAAATCGTATTCTTCTTGAAACAAGAAGCGAATAGACACGCAAAAACCGCAAGAGATTAAATTAACACACATGCAACGTAATGTCGACAGCGCTATCCGATGCTGACTGACTGACAACACGTCTAGAGCCTAGACATAATGTCTAGACTCCACGTCCATTCATAGCAAACAAACTTTCTACAAGAATAGTGACGAACACAGTTTGGATAGATGAACTTTCTACTTGAAAGAACTCTCCTCTTGAGAGATCTCTCTCTTAGTAAGAACTTTATTACCAAGCGACCTTCATTATCAAATGAACTCTGTAACAGAAATATCTCAAGAACAATGTCATTATTAACTTCTGAAAACGGCCTTATTAGCTGTTGCGACGCCACAACTGTGCATTCGTCTATTAGAAATTTGCATCAATACCTGTATGTATTTTTTTTCTTTTCTCATTTTTTTCTATGGCATCAATAACGATTCTA
>BGPR01028796.1:0-19714 GCA_013235015.1 Araneus ventricosus | reverse complement strand
AGAAGATTAGATTTCTTTTGAAGAAGATATTCATTTTTGGAAGAGTGTGGACGAGGAGGGAAGTGTGTATGTTGGGTTTTCATTTATTTATTTTTTTTCGTCAGCAAAATCGTCACATCAACATTCACTTAACTTTATGTTAGTAAAACTAGTAGTAAATTTCATATGCTGGTTATTTAATTTCTTTGAGAAGAAGGACATTTCATATCTGGCTTTGGAATTAAAAAAATTGGCCTACTGAAATATAAAGTAGCTTTTTAAAGTTGTATTCTTTTGATAAATATTGTCTTGCAGCCCTCCTTGTTTCTGAGCTCACGAGCCGCCACTGCAACAAGGTGCCCATTTTACGGCCCAAATATTTAATAGAATTGAAGTTACTATACCTGTCTAATCCATGCGACGACGGTCCATATTAACCCTCTCACACTGAGCGAGGCGGTCTACAAATTTCCCCTTAACAGCGACGAAGGCCGGTCTGAGGCGGTTGTCTTCTTTTGAGGGGAGGTTCTGAGATCGCTTAGGAGATTAGCGCGGTAGAGGGTGCAATTATCCTTGCCCACCACAGCCCATTTCCGTGCGCCTTAAGGCGGAAAGGTTATAACAGGGGGTCGGTGGGGTAAATGACCACCCAGGTTAGGAGAGTCCAATTCATGCCCCATCCTCCCCTAAAGTCCCGGTTTTAAAGGGAATAGAAGAAAAAAGTCGCCTCGGTATTAAAGAGTTAAGACACTCCCCCCTACGTCTTTACTGTTAAATAACAAAAAGCCGTTCGGTATAATGTGAAATCATAATTTGTGTATTTGGTTTCGTGATTTCTTTTCAATTTATCCCTTCTATTCCACTATTAAATAGTGAATGAAGGTACCAGTGCACAAAATCAGCTGTTTAAAATTCCATCTGTACGACTTAAGGCGCGAACCCACGGCGTGTGGTCTGGCGAGTCTGGTCTGAAATTTGTCATACTTGACGGCTTTGGAACGTACAGTCTCGTTAGTGCTCTGTATGGTTTGAACTTCCCTGTGAAATGCCAATAAATGTTCGGACATTAAAGGCTTGTAGATCGCCGTGGGAACCACGCGCCATGGAACAAGGTATTACATTTGTTTAGATTTATTGCGGAAATAGGAGTGGGAAAAGGCTGAAAACCACTTTTCTAGAAGTTGCGTTGGGATGTTAAAATGATGAAACATAAATGGCGAAAAAAATATATAAAGAGAAGTATCATCTTTTAACTTAATTACAGCATTGAAATTCCTTCGACACTCCCTTCTCTTTTACCTTCCTTAGGATATCATCAATACAATAATGTATAAAATAGCGTTCTGAGTTTCGAAATTTACGTTGTCGAAAAACTATCGCGATGGGAACTATTCGAATACCTGTCTATTTATCTTGTTCATAAGTCTCCTCTGTCAAGCTGCCATTTATTACATACAGTTTGAATAACTGTGACGCTAAGAATTTATGAAAAGTAAAAACTTTTTTTTTTCCTCACTTTCCTATCGTGTCTTTAGGTTACTTGAATGAATCCTCCAGTACACTAGATTGTTGTCTTCAGCCGCATATTTCTCTCACTGCGATAATCTTTTTTATAATCTATGTTTCTATGTGCAATTTTTTTTATCTCTCTTGCGAAAGACCAAGGATTGAAAACTAAACCCACGGAATTTTAATAAGTATAGTGAAGGTGAAAATATTTTCACGGATAGTAAATTGGCTATATTTTTTGGATTTTAAACCGGAACTCGAACGCAGACGCTGAAAGCGAACTAAAAGGCGTGACAGTATTGGGCAAAAACAATAAATAAATTATTTCATCAAAAAACCGAAACAGTAACCTAACAGACATTACATAAACATAACGCAATTACATATTAAGAAATTTTCAAAAAAAAAAGTAGAGAAAGATAAAAGAGCACAAATAATGCATTTTATTATTATTATTACAATCTTTCATTCAGGCTGGTTCTTCCACAATGGTTTTATTAAGATGACATTATCATAATATGCTACGATGACCATACATAGTAAAAGTATCATACATAATGTGAACATACGTTCCTTTTTGAACGGGATCGTCCCTTTTTCTGGTAGCCCGTCCCGTTTTTCCCAGACACAGCCTCGGGACGCCAAAATGTCCCGTTTTCAGAAAGAGAATAACCCACGGTAACAATTTCATGAAAAAAGACGCGAAATGGAAAAAAATCCGATGGTCCAGTCAAAATATACATTCAACTTCGGAAAAACTCGCATAGAGCTGAAAATCGGTACAGACCTTAAATACATCATCATAAATGAAATGTCAAACGTCCCCATCGATCCCACTTCGGCTAAAAATTTTATGCAAGGTCAAAGGTCGAAAAATCGGTTTTTCGCAAATATCTCTTAAACGGTAAGTGTTATCGTAAAAATAGTTCATACGAAGTTTGTAAATTATGCAATTCTGTACAAAAAGAGGTTTTTTTATATTTATTTTAATGAAACAAACTTTATCATACAGTTTTCAATTTATTTTTAAAAAATTGTGTTATGATTAACCTTCAAATTCTTCTTCACCTGTCATCTAAATAATCTTCAAATTCTTCTTCAACTGTCATCTAAATAATCTTCAAATTCTTCTTCAACTGTCATTTAAATAATCTTCAAATTCTTCAACAGTGATATGTTATTCTTCGCTTTCTTCTTCTCCTCCTTGTTGCTGAATCTCTATAGATTGCTCTAAGAAAAATGATGGATCAGATATCTCTTCATTGATATCATAGGTATCTTCATCTGTTGTATTTGATTCAATATTGGAGCAAGACTTGCCTTGGCAATTACTACATACTTGTGAACAAAACAATCCGCCTTTCTTACAGAAATAATTATAATTACAACCCTTCTTGCAATTACAAAAAATAGTATTGAGAAGTTTTTCTGGGGTAGGTAGAAATAGAGTCTGAATTGGCTCCAAACTTTTATCTTTCAATACCCATCCCCAGTTTTCAGGGTCCAGTTCGTTATCTAGCCATACTTGGACTTGATAATAGACACGATATAAATGTTGGTAAGCAGCAGCAGATGTTTGAGGAAGACAAGATAACTGTACACGTTTATTGCTACGTGTATTTTTCACAAAACTTAAAAATCTGTGCTTGTCTATGGAATCAATTTTTTTTGGTGCTCCATACATAGCAAGAAGAAAACGAGTTCCATTTGTGAGGATGATGTCTGGTGAAGAGCCGATATTTGTGAATACTTCAGCGCAATCAATTAAATCATGACGTTTTTCAAATAATTTAAATACTTTTGTTTTACCTCGTTTGAAAAACGCTGACGTAGTATCGCATCCAGTTATTGCATGTAAAAATGACATATGAGCTTGACATTTTGTATATGAAGTTAAACTTTGTGATGAATACATTTTTGTTTTTATTTGAGCTTTGCCAGGTTTTAAAAAGTAAATAATCCTATCAGTAGGAATTCGTGCAGTCAGTATTATCAACAAATCGACATCTTCACCAACAACAATAGTTGTATTTGTATTGAACTTTTCTAAAGCTGTTTCAATTACGAGGACATCAGCGTCGTTATTAACTTGTTTCACAAAAATATCAGCAGCTTTTAATTCTTCAGATAGCATTGAAATGAAGCGAGACTTTTTATGAGTATTAGCAAGAAATTGCTGCTGGTTTGTTGAAACAGTCATAAATCGATCAAAAAGGACATCAGAAGATAAAGATATTTTAGTAGTCCGACGTCGTTGCTCTGCAACTTTGATATCCTTTGTATAATCAGAATAACCATCAAATACTATAATAACGTTATGACCAAAATGTCTATGTACATAATGAACGTATTTCTCAAAAATTGCACCGAATATTTCTTCTCGATTTTTCTCACCACACGATGTAAAAGATATCCTCCATCGATGATATGGGTAGTATTTGTGTTATCAATTTCAACATTTACACATTGAAAGCAATCACAAATGGCAGATTTTTGTGTTTTGCGCATTCCGATTGCATCGAAGAGTGATAATGGATGAGGAGCTAATTCATATTTGAAGAATGTTTGAAGTTCATCTTCAAAGGACTTAGTAATACTCATGCATTGAAATAATAATACAGGATCTATTGGTACCTTCTCATCATGAACTTTTATAGCACTTCTGATAGTTAAAAGAGGGAGTATTTTATCAACACGTTTCAATTTAATATCATTAAAAGTCTGGCCAAACATTCTAGTCATAGAAGTAATTCCAACTTCACGAGCATTATGACAATTTTTTCATCGCCAACGACTCCGCTTGCAATGGAAATAATTTTTTCAACCACAGGAAAAGGGTCAGGTAATAAAAACCACTCAAGAAGTTTTTTAATGTCTTCAGTATCTCTTTTGACACGTGAATCACTTGCATCTACGTGCTTATCTGTTGTGTCCATTTTTACATTAGCAACATCTTCCAGTCCCTCATATACAGTATTCATTGGATGCATGCTATAAACCCATTTACTTATGACACTCTCTTGCGTACTCCTTCCTCGAGAAATACCTCCATCTCTTTGCATTGATTTCATTAGTGATTGCTCAATGATCATATCTGTCGAAGTTCTACAACTGAATTTAGCAGAACGTCTAACAGTGAGAAATCCTTGTATAAACCTTCTAAAAACACTAGGATCAATCAAATTTTCCAATTGCAGCATGTTCTGGAGATATAAATGGGTAGATTTAGTATAAGGAAAATGTCCTGATGTGTGAAAATAAGGAATCATTTCTTTAACGCAATTAAAATGAGCTTGCCAATCTCCCATACGTTCAGCTCTTATGAACTGCTTTGCGATCGATACCATATGAAAATATTGAATCCATAATTTTCCTGTAGAGCCTTATCCTTCATATTGCTTTAATTTTTTATTGCACTGATAAAGTAATGCTTCAGTTTTCTCATCACAATTTTCAATATCATTATATGAAATAGTGTTATTTTGTACATCTTCAATAGTGTTTTGAAGATTTGCATCCATATCATCATCAATAACGAGTTATTTTGATATTATTGTTGCTAGAGTGAGATGAAGTAATGTTTGAGCTCTGACAGCTCTGGCGTAAGCATGTCCAGTGAGCATTTTATCTAATGAATTAGGTGCATAAATTAAGGAAAGCACCTCTTTGATACCACTTCTTTGCATAATATAACCAATTGCTCCAAAAACGAACTGAGTAAATGAAAACCTGCAAGCCTTAATACAATCTTTGATAGATCAGATCCTTCAGGTGTTGCAGCTACAATTTCTCGAGCTTTTATATACAAAGGTTGATCAAAAGTAACAATGCATACATCGTGGCCATAATGCTTTGCATTCTCCAAAGCACATAGTAAAGTAGTGTATATAGTATTGTAGTCACTCGCTGGTTGGGGAATAAATGGTAAGAATAAAAGTCGAGATATTGAAAAATCCATACTATTGCTTGATAAATGTTCAATATAACCGTTCGAACCTGGTAATGATAAATTATTCCATTTCCCATACAACCATAACATATCTATTTTCCGGTGAAAAGAAGCAGTTGTACCACTTTCAGCAGTTCACTTCAGCACAACTTCAGCTACAGCAGTTGTACCCAAGAGATATTTGCGAAAAACCGATTTTTCGACCTTTGACTTTGCGTAAAAATTTTAGCCGAAGTGGGATCGATGGAGACTTTTGTCATTTCATTTATAATGATGTATTTAAGGTCTGTACCAATTTTCAGCTCTATGCGAGTTTTTCCGAAATTTCAAGTTTTTTTTGTCTATTTTAACTGGACTAAGTGCCTAGTAGTGCGGCGATGACGGAGCATGTTCTATACGTCTCATACGTATTGTTACGAACAACTTTCCCACAATGTTAGTCTTATAGTTGGAAAGAGACAGTAACAGAGGTCCTTACTACCTTCAGAGGAATGGAAGCCAATGACCCCCGATCTTGGCGGCCATTTTGGCGATTTGGCGACAAATTTGGCGGCAAAATGAAGGACATAAAAAATGCTGGAATTTTCTCGATATCTCTATTAGGGGCGGAGATATACAGAATTTACTAGATGATTCTATGTGACGTCACATCCTGTCAGGAAAGGTATAAAAAGCCGGCAGTTGCTGAGATGAGACAATCGTCTTTGAACGTCTGCGGAGTTCGAAGAATATCTTTGGAGACTTGTTCGCTTTGTGAGTTGTTAGACGCTGAGCGCTGTAACAAAGTGGTCAAATAACAACTATGATTTAGGAGAGCTGTAACGAAACGATGATTTAGGGTTGCAGGTGAAATATAACACAACATTCTTCGACCAGTGTCAA
Source organism: Araneus ventricosus (assembly GCA_013235015.1). Taxonomy (NCBI): domain Eukaryota; kingdom Metazoa; phylum Arthropoda; class Arachnida; order Araneae; family Araneidae; genus Araneus; species Araneus ventricosus. The sequence goes on along the minus strand of BGPR01028796.1, from coordinate 13,395 downwards.
CCATCTGAGGAATGACAATGCTTCTCTGTGCAGGTGTGTTCTAACAAAGCTTAGCGGGACAGAGGCGCCAAAAGCGTCCGCAGACGCGACGATAATTGCTGGAGACCAGACAAGACCACAGGGTCCTTAAAAAGCTTTGATTGACAATGTCGTCTACATGAAGGGAGCTGGTCAATTCAAAGTAACGAAGCGTGGATTCGATGGACGATGGATAACATTTACCTTTGTAGGAAAAGTGCTAACGAGGGAGACATAAATGTGGAACCTTTTGCAGGTGGTAGAAAGGAATGCCACCTGGCTAATGAGGAGACCCGGATCAGTACATAAAACGGGCGGATTTCGTTCGTCGGGAGGAGTTGAGAGTTGGACCTCACCTACGCTGGTGAGCGTCAAGTTTGCTTCGAATCGAGACTCGGCAGTACTCCCATCAGGGATTGCGAGTTCTGATATTTACGGATAGACCCGGTCCTCGGGCTCATCTCGTAGGAGTTTACATCGAACTCCGGAACTTAATTGTTTTTTCCAGCGCAGTGCAGGTTGGTTCGCGAAATTACTTAACTACTCGACCAAGAGTTACAGTTCCTCCCTTCGAGGTCATTTTTATTGATTTTTGTACATAAACATTCTAATCTAGAAAATGTCTATTACAAATGTATATATATAAGTTAGCTGTAAATAAATTCGGAAAGACTACTCCTTGTCTGAAACCGCCTCGAATTTGCTCAGCCATCAAATCGCGGCCATCGGCCGTGACGTTACAGCGCTAACTAGTTCCTGCTATTGCTGTTCTTATCTGCGATTTGCTATCTGTTTGTGCTGCCAATTTTTGCAAATGCTGTGTTTTTCCTGTAACCTGTGTTCGTGTTTTCTGGAGTATTCGTGAATAAAGCGTCGTTTCTCCGTTACCAGCTTGTTGAACTGTTCCACCATACACACACAGGAACGATTTTCTTAACAGTATTCAATCTGGTCAGGAACCTGCTATCTAGCACTTATTTCTAACTACATTACAGAGCAAAAAGTTACAGAATGAAACACTGGGAATGTTCCAACCGAAAATTGTTGGGTACAATTGTTTACCACTTTCACACGAATAATGTGAATGGTCTTTTCTCCTACGAATAAGTTGCGGACGTTGCTGCAAGTCGCAATTCTTAAAGAAATGTTGATTACCAAAGTAAATTTTAAGAAATCCTGCCAAGAATTTTATTCTTATTTGGAATCAACATCTAATATATTGATGCAAAAATTTGTTCTTCAGAATAATACAAGATCATACATTATTTATTTTCAGATGTTCATTTTTCTATTTTTTCATTAATATTTAAAAACTGGAGAAATATACGTTTTTTGAATACACATACTATCATCTAAAAATTAACAGATGTCCCGTTTTCAGAGGGGGCAATAAATGGTTAACTTATTCATACATTAACAGGAAGAAGAATTCTTTAGAAGCTAACATTTTAACTCCTAAATCTCTCATTACTTTCCCCCCTAATTTAAATCTTGTTCAGTGGCGGATTTCCGCACAGGTGGTAACGGTGGCCGCCTCGAGACTCTATGGGGGCCTTAAAATCTAAGCGAGAACATCACAGCGCTAAGCCGACGACGAATTTACGACATTGTAGCCTTGTTTATAGTGTAGAGTGTACACAAATAAAGTGACACATTTCAAAAATTAATAATAAAAAAAAAATAAAAATGTTGGAACTACGAATTTTTTTAAAAAATTGAGAGCGAGAATTTTTTTAAAAATCTCAATGTGTTTTTTCAGATACAGTGAAACCTCTTCGAACGGCCACCCCTGCATAGCGGCCACCCCTCTTAACGGCCAATCTTTCGTGGCACGGATTTTTCGGCCCATAGACCTAATGTTAAAATAACCCCTAGCAACGGCCACCCAACCCCTCTGAACGGCCGCCGGGTGGGTTCGCCCATCCCATTTGACAAACGTATAGGTTAGAGATTTACTTTTTAAACTGAAAAACGAACTTGAAAAAATGGTTTTTTCCGAGAAGGGTAAAAACTTAAAACAGTCACAAATTGTATCCTTTTTTCAAAAAATGTAAAAAATTATTAAGTAAAGTACTATTTTTTCTTTAGATAAGTCTCAAACTTCATTTTAAATAAGAAATATGTGTCAAACTTGTTTGTGATTAATATATACAATCTTGTGATTGTAACGAAAACCCTTCAGAGCGGCCACCTTCTCTGAGCGGCCAATTTTTCTCGGAACGGACGGGTGGCCGCTCAGAGAGGTTTCACTGTAGCTAACATGTCATTTCGTTGGTCTAGGGGATTGTAAATTACTGGAAATCAAAAATTTGTTCAGAGCCTTTTTATCAGAGTTAAATAAGCCATTACCTACCCGCTTTTTACATGTTTTATTTATTCAGCACTTAAACGTCCTGTATCAGCACCTGGAAATTATGACAACCCTACATCTAGCGTTATGAAAAATTGCATAGCATTTACAGGGTGTTTTAAAAAGGTGGAACAAGCGTTCATTTCAATTAAATATTGATTTTAGACATATACTTCCAATTACAAAGTTTCATCAAATAAGGTAAAAATTTGTATGAAAATACTTTGATTATAAAAATTAACTTTTTTTACGGCCCCCATAGAGCAAAACTGTCAATTAGTAAAATGTTTCTCTTACATTCATCTATTCACATACAAAGTTGCACACTCCTATCTGAAAAACTTACAGATATATAAAAAGACAAGTTGTCTAAGTTGTTGACTTGGACCACTTTCCCATACCTCTCACTGCAGTTTGAATGTCTTTAGACGTACATTTTAGGGATAATATGCATATTTAAAAAAAAATATTTAAAGGGCGGAATCAGGAAATAACAATGTATTTGTTAACTCTGGCTGAATCTAAAAACTAGTCAAATACACTCCTGCTCAAAAAATAAGCAACAAAGGCAAAACTCAGAATAAAACAAAAACTATTTAATGGATATGCGTGAAAGTTGCACACGAGGTAGGTGTGGCATTACTAGACCACATATCAAACAATAAAGCAAAGACAAACAAAAACACATATATTACGGCTGTCGCGGCGCGACACCCCAAATTGGTAGGCAGAATGGGCAATGGGAACCATACTCTAATAACGGGTACGATACCCTTTAGCTGAAATGCATGCTTGACAATGACGAGGCATGCTGGCAATAGTGTAATTGGTGGCTTTTTGTGGCAGTAATACCCATTCCTGTAGTAAGGCTTGTTGGAGCTCGTGGAGGGGGCCTGGCGGAGCACTGCGACCTGCAATCCGTCTTCTCAACATGTCCCACACATGCTCTATGGGATTCAGGTCTGGTGATTTAGCAGGCCACGCCATCTGTGGTATGGTTTCACTCTCCAGATAACTCCGCACCAATCGTGCTCTATGCGGGCGGGAGTTATCGTTCATAAATATCGTGTCGGTACCCATTGCAGCGATAAAAGGCCGCACAAGAGGGTGTAGGATTTCGTCGCCATATCGGACAGCTGTGACGGAACCCCCAGCAAACACGTAGAGGTCGGTTCGGCAGTTCGTTGCTATCCCTGCCCAGGCAAGTAACCCGCCACCTCTGTAATGGTCTCTTTCGACGATGTTTGGGGCCCGATAGAGTGTCCCCGGCACTCGCCATATCATTGCCCTTCGGGAATTGTTCTGGATGTTAAATCGAGACTCATCCGTAAAGAGTACGTGGCCCCACTGCTCTGGTGTCCAACTGCGATGTTCACGGGCTCAATGCAACCGCGCTCTGACGTGCGCCGGAGACAAAGGCACATAAACAACAGGTCGTCGTGCGAACAGTCCTCCTTCATGCAGTCTGCGCGACACAGTTTGGCGGGATATGGGCTTTCCTGCAGCAGCAGAGAGCTGCGATGCCAGCTGTCGCGCTGTTAGTGTCCTCCGGCGTCTGGCACATTGCAACAGGTAGCGATCGTCTGCCATTGTGGTGATTCTCCGGCTTTCAGACACACGTCCTCAACTGGCGTTGATCCCTTTGGTAACGGTTCCACAGCCTATGGATGACACTACGATGCACATTCAGCTCTCTGGCGACAGCAGATTGTCTTGTACCAACTTGCAACATACCGACAGCCCTCCAACGCATCTCATCGTGCAAACGGTTTCTTCTATTCCTGCTTTCCGCTTTGGCTATCTCGGATTCCGCGGAACTATCGGCTGCTTGCGAACTGAAGTATAGGTCCGGCAAGCCCTTTTTAAGGCGTTGCGGTGTGACCGCGGGATTGCGCTTTATGCTAATTTTGGTTGCCTATTTGCATTCGGCGATGCAACCTCTACCTCATATGTAAATTGTGTGTTTTAATTCACCATTTTGCATGTGTACCGCGTCTTTTTGTGTTTGTTGCTTATTTTTTGAGCAAGAGTGTAATACATTAATGGAAGTATTTACAAACATAGCTCATCTTGTGAATCTTTAAAAAAATCACGGTGACTTATCAGCAGTAAGGCTCATCTTCCGAGAAAGAAGCAGTGCTGTAAAAATATTACTAGAATACAATTAAAATACAATTTTTCAAAAATAGCTTCTCCTTCACATAGTTCAAACTTGTCGTTCTAATTATCATTGGCAATTTATTTTCAATCCCTGATGATTGGCTGATATACTACTTGACAAATATTTGCATTTCGCTGTTTTTCTGTGTTGAATAAATTTGCATTTCTTCAATAAACATCTCCATATAAATTTGTGAGCAGCCCCTTGGAATTTAAAAACTAACATATCTCTAAGTTTTGCAGACAGAATTGTGAAACATTGTGTATGCACAGATGAGTGTAAGAGAAACATGAGTATGCGAGAGATGCCGGTACTCCGAAGCCTGTGAGGCTATCAAAACAAATATATTTCATTTCGAAGAAGTCGGATTAGAAATTATAAAAAGCAGAAGTTATAGCTATTTCAACAGAAAACAGCAGAGCAAGAAGACAAACAAAGGATAAATAAGAAAAAATTTATTATATCAAATAACCAATCTCATCTAGAGATACATACAGACATCTAGCTTTCACAGAGCACACAGACACACAATAAAAGTAATACATACATATACTATATACACGATGTAGCTAGTAGATACAAATACAGTTAAATAAGAGTCTTGAATTTGAATCCGATTATAAAGAAGCATGACACAGTATGAAGCAGAATTGTATAAAAAAACCCTCCCTTTTCTTTTGCGGGAGGAAAAAATTAATTTAATTATTTGTCAATAAATAATGAGCATGTAACGCGCATTTAAAAACAAAAAACGTGTTCTAAGAATGTTGTATCACTACTGCCCTAGTTATTCCATGTGAATAAAAGACAACAATACACAACACCTACTGACCAAACAGCTGTCTCATCTGGCTCATAATTTTAATGATCAACGTCCCGATGCGAGAGATGCCGGTACTCCGAAGCCTGTGTGGTTATCAAAAGGCCTCCCTTTTCTTTTGCGGGAGGAAAAAATTATTTTAATTATTTGTCAATAAATAATGATCATGCAACACGCATTTTAAAACAGCAGAATACAAGTATCGATAATTGACATGCAATAGCAAAAAATGTTTCTTTGGCAGTTTTCTTACTATTTCTGAAGTGTCTATGCAGTATTCTTCTTTGTTGCTTAATCCATTCCAGTGGAGACGAAATAATGTGTTATGTACAGAGCAGTCAGCTCATCTCGAAATAAAAGAGAGTTATTTTTAGTGTCATAAATCGGTATAGACTAATAAAACAACATTAACCCAAATGCGGGTTGGAACAAAATTCAGTCTGCTATAGACTCATTACTATTCTACAGTGAGAAATGATTCTGACACATTTTGCGTGATTTTTGAAGGCCTTCGGCAATCTGAACATTTCTTCAGAGGAATGGTGTTTCTACTTTGCTCGAGGTAAAGGAAAGAAGAGTCCATGAATTAATTTGACACAATCGAAGTAAAGAACGAATGATGTGAAATACTGACTGGACCACAGCTCGTAGAATGGTATAACCAATTATCATCTTCTAAGTAGTATCCTCCCTCTGTTTGGACATGTCATTCTGGCCCTTTTACTCACACAGTGGATATCAGCAGTCCAGATCCCAGGTTGAAGAGATCTTCAAGAGAAAAGAAATCGTTACAAAATTTGCAAGAACAAGCCAACTAAACAAATTGGTAATAGAAAGTACCGAAGGCGAATTATTATTATAAATATGTCCAAAGAAGTAGTAACTACTTTTACAACATGAAGTTGTTCTTATAACTCGTTTCAAAACGTTGAAAGGCAATTCCACATTTCAGAGTGACTCAAATTTTGTTCCAAATTAAAATCCTAATGCAAAACTCTTAGTTACTTTTTACTGAAAATGGCGCACAATTTTTGAACACTTTTTTCTTATTTAATTTGACTTGTTTCATGTTTGTAAAAATAGAAATTCGTGATCGATTTTTGTACACACTTCCTTGTGTCCTAAAATTTTGAAATTTATACACTTGTGTATTCTTGACGACAATACACTGTTTTAATATCTTCAGAATATTTATCTTATTTTTCAGTTAATAATTAGCTAGTAAATTTTGTATTAAATACTAATGGCGAATTGAGTTTGAATTTGAGAAAAAAAAGTGCTTTCAATATTACGTAGTAATTATAATGAATTAATTATATTTTAAAATAAAATAGTTGAAAATAATTATAATAAACTTTCTACTTTTTAATACGCCAGTAAAAGTATAAATAGATACAAATTATATCATATGTTTACTCATAATTGCACTTTAAAAGCAAACCACAAATAAATGTTCAGTAAAAACGTTGGCGAACAATAGCAGTTTATGCAAATTCAGCCACTGCGGAATGGCGCTGTCGTTTCGCTCGCTTGTATTGAACTCTCTTCCTTTGCGAAACAACAAGTCAGTGCAAGTCAGTTTATGTATTGACAATATGTTTGTCTGTGTGTATGCCTAGGTGGCAAATATCATCATCATGGTTTTAAAGAAATATCTGTTTTTAATAAATGAATTCGAATTCTTTTCCGTGCCTACAAAAAAATTTTCCTGATTGCAGTTTGAACATTCGATATTAATAGGGCGCCTTCTCAATATATAGATACCTTTCTCGTGCAACACCAACTTTTGACGTGAAAATGTCTTTCCGCTCGTTAGAGTGATAGTCGGTCGAACTTTCTTGTGTGACAAAATACCGTCAGACTTGAATCGCTAATAACTACGAGACTAATAATGCGAAAAGAATGGTTGACCCCACAACGGATAGATCATATCTGTAAGAGTTTGTCGGATAGTCTTTGTTTTGCCTGTGACGTCATTGTACCAGTGTAGGAGCATGCGCGTGATTGTTATGATTTAGCTTTATGTAAGGTTATAAATAAGTGTAGTGTGCAAACGCGTTTCTCTAGGAGGTAATTCTGGTGTCCTTTTAAAGACCTTGAGGAATATTACTAGGACCCAAAGTAAGACAATCAAAATATTTATCGAAATATAAGTAAAAATCTGTATTAAATTGAAGATTTCAAACTCCCATGTTTTTTGATTATAACATGCAGAGTTTTCTTTCGAAGTGTACGAAACTTACAGAATACTTGACAATACGTAAAAGAAACATTGTATTAAAACTTAAACATTATGGGAAATATGAGTATTTGTAGTAAATAATGTTTTACTGCCCATATGCGAAATGTAGTTCTACATACTGTCAACAGATGGCACCATCAAAACCTACTCGAAATAAAACATAAAAAAGGCGCAGTTTGGGTCCGCCCCGTAAATTTTTCGTGGAAACGTCGGGATATATTCATGAAACAAGTGTTTTGTATTAATATGTAATTTAATTATCAATCTTTTTAATACAATATTTACACAGAGTAGTATAGTTACAGAATAGATAAATCTCAATCTACCACAGACCCTTGCTACATGCGATAAACTTGTGATTTATCTATTCTGTAACCACTATACTACGCTGTGTAAATATTGTCTTAAAGAGATTGATAATCAAATTACATATTAATACGAAACACTTGTTTCATGAATTTATCCCGACGTTTCCATGAAAAATCTACGGCGCGGACCCGAACTGCGCCTTTCTTACGTTTCTTTTCAAACTTTTTTTAATGGGAAACGCAATTAAAAAATAGATGGTTCAAAGAGTGGAGAGGGAGGGAATAATACAGGAAATAGAGGAAAGAAAAAGGAATAAAGATTATTATTAGAAACAATTCCTTCAAAGTATCTCAACCTATCCTGGCTCCCAACAATGCTGGAAGGTTCAAATAATTAAGAATTTACAAAATACAGGATTATTACAATAAAAATGATCTTACTCAGAAGGCCCCAGATGTTCTATGGCTCCAAAAGAAGCAGAATTTTACGAGGAGATAGTGCAACGAATGCTCTCTGGGAAAACGAGGTAAAGAGAAAAGAAAAAAAAAATGTTTACATTTTCGTCAAAAGTGGCGAAAATTTGAATTTTTCGTCTGCCAGCGCCATTATTTAAGGCTATTCCAGGGGACTTTCCGACTTTTTTTTTTATTGCTGAAGACAAATTGAATAGTTCACTTGAGGGGTTTTTTTTCTTTTTAGTTTAACTAAAAACACTGCCGAAATTTTATTCTCAGCATAAAGTCTATTTTCGTTCAAAATACCATTTTTAAACCAGTTTTTCATTTTCCCTCGGTTTTCACAGAGCGCATCACTTGAAATACATTCCAGAGAAATTCTGCTTCGTTTGGAGCCATAGATATTTGATTTATAATATCCTTGTATTTTACCCACCCATGCGAGAGACAATTGATGATCATTAGAAAAAGCAAGGGTTCCGAATCCGAACCTCAGATATTATTCTTCTCTCGACTTTTTTTTCTTTAATTGCACAAGGTGGCGCTTTTCTGCGTTTCGTAGGAAAGTGAAAAAACCGAATATGCATTTTGAACACCATCCTTTCTACTGATTAGATCCAAAATTGGATAAATATCTGCAATTTTGGATCCTAAATTGGATAAAGATCTACAATTTTGGATCCTAAATTGGATAAAGATCTACAATTTTGGATCCGAAATTGGATAAAGATCTACAATTTTAGATCCAAAATTGAATAAAGATCTACAATTTTGGTGACTAGACAACATACCGAATCTCATTTATCTAACTAGTGGCGTTTTTCAGTTATTGCATTTGTAAGCTCACGAATAGACGGACCGACAGACAGTCAACCCGCTGAAGGATTAGGTCCGAAATTTGGATTAAATAAACAATTCTAGCCGTAAAACCATACACCAAATCCATTTGGCTCACTGCATTTTAGAGTAACCTACTTTCACATGCACAGGGACGGGCAGATAGACTTTTCGTGGACGGATTTCATCCGAAATTTCATAGTTGTCTGCAATTTTTGCGTAAAGGCCAAATACCATTTTTCTATCTTGTTTAGTTGAAGAGTTATTGAGTTCACAGACCAACCAACCAACAGACAGAGAAACATAATTCCAGAAATGACTTTTTTTCCAGACACTGAAGATTAATGAAAATCTCCAGGTTAAATTCTTTGATGATTACAATACTTTCACTTTGCATTCGTATATGAGAAAAGAAAAATTGATAGAAATTAAAGGGAAACTAAAGTGAGAGGGATTAAGTAAAGGGAGGCCCAAAAAAGTGTCGAAATCATATTGATTTTCATTAATTTCTCTTGATCTCTTTATTATAGCAATAAGTACTCAACTTCTTAAGAGAAATAAATTTTATTTTATCTTCTGTAACTTCTTGTCACAGATTCCTTTCAAAGTTGTCAAAAATATGTGGAATTACTGCAATTTTTAGTTCTTAATCCACGCCATAATCTTCACACATTATTTATTCACATTATTTAGATGACATGCAACAGGTGAATGTATATGTACAATAAAATGATATTTAGTTCTAAAAAATATCAAATTTAATTACTTTCTTTGTTTAGGGTAACACTTGAAAAACTAATCTCCGAAACTTATTAGTTCACAACGTAGAATATATTATTAGTTCAGAAGGTAGCATTTAGACATAATCGTACATAAAGTAACAGAAATTAAAACAACTTTAAGAAAAGATTTTGGCTACCAGGATATCAAAGTAATGGAACAAAGATATCAAGGGAGGTGGGACACAGATATGGTGGCAGATTACTGCTAGAGACTCCAACGCGAATCTTCCATTGTACGTTAAAGGAAATCATATAAAATCTTTTCCATAAATTAATCGATGAACTTATTAACCATGAACTTATTTAATTTTCAATTTATTGAACTTAATGCAATAGCATCATGTATTTTTACTATACCATTCTGATCCATCTAGTTTATTTGTTGAAATTTATTTTTTAAATTAATCCATTAATATTGTTTTGAATTTTATTCCTTAGCATACATTTAACACAGATTTTATGTGATTTCTGTATAGATTTATATAACGATTACTGTTTAGGATTAAGTTGATTTAATGCATTGATTTAATTTTAATATTGATTTAATTTTCACTTTATCTCAAAAATTACAGTCAATCTGACGAAAAGAATGCAAGATTTGGAATCAACACCACGAATTTATCCTACAATTACTGGAATATTACTGACAAAAAATCCGTGTCGGGCAATGATATCGAAGAGCCTTTTAATCTCTTCTTTGTTCGATACATTTTTTCGAATCTCCGACAAAAATGATTATGTTTTCCATTCAAGGTGGGAAATCTCACCTCGAAAACATGGAGAAAGTAGGACTATTTACGTCATCTCTTAGCAATATTTAGAATTACAAAAAAATAATCGCGAAATATATCGAGGCGTTAAAGAATTCATCAATAATAATTTCCAACATTCTTTTATTACTACTACAAATGCTTCCAAGTCACTGAATTTTACTTCAATTGCTGGCGTTGCTAATCGGAACTCATTCGTATTCCGGATCCATCCTATTAATTCTGTATTTACGCGTGAAGCTCTCTCAATCTGCCAAGCAATTGACGATCTTTCAATTCCAGAGAAAAACCTAATGATTTTGACCGACAGTTTATCTGCCTTACAAGCATGAAATATGTTTCCATAAAATCCCCAAAGAATATTCATGGATTGTACGATAAAATCATAAAATCAAGATTAGGGCAAAGTTGAATTTAAAAAAATCATACTCATTTGGACCCCCAAGTCACACAAGCCATTTTTTCACACAAAGGCGGAATTTTTAATAAAAAGAGAAACGATTCAACTCCTTACTTAGATTGGATTGCAACGAAAGATATCATCTCACAATATCCAAAAAAAATCATCTCCTGTTAAAAACCAATTGAAGCAGTCAGAAATTGAAAATATCAAGAATCTCTGGTGTATATGCGGTAAATTATCGCTCTGTCGTCATGGTTGAAAGATCGAGGAGAAGACATCGCTATTTCGCGCATTCATACCCGTATGCTCATCACTCCAACCCTTTTAGATAAATTTGGTTTATACACTAACCCATTATGCCAGATATGCAATTAAGATAACGATATTGAAAACATTCTCCTGAACTGTGACCAAAATAACATTCACAGAGTGAAATCTCTGAGAAAAACTTCATTCTTCTTCAAGCTCTCTATCTTACTAAAAATTCTCTAAATCATCACTACGAGCAATAGCATTTACGAGCCTTTCGTCAGGCACTGAAATAGTTCAGTATTTATTAACTGCAACAGTTTGGAAGTAGGGAAAAGAATACGAGAACAATAAATTTATCAATCCCATATCACGTAATGTATTCACTTCAAAATAAAATCAATTGGAACTAAAACGCTAGTCCAATGCAGCTTTTTTAAGCAACTTAAATTTTCAGATAAGAAAACATTACAAATTTGCTTGATAAAAGAAAAAATCGTTAGAAACTTAATATTTGTAGCTTACAGTTGTTTTCGGATTTCAAAGAATTACGGAACTTGCAATAATTCTGATAGAAACATTTCATGGTAAATTTAATAAAAGACCATTGCTTATAGAAGATATTTATAACTAACCTATATTCATCAGAAGACCACAAACGTCAAAAAGATGCTCCGAGGAGATTTTCTTTTGAATTCATCAGAAACGAGAATAATTTTCTACAGAATTTCTCAAGATGGCGGAGAAAAGGCGCTTTTCTAGAATAAATCTTAGTAATAATGATTTTGGATATTGTTTAGAATTATGTTAAAAACATTGTTTAAAGTCGTATCTCTAAAATGATTTGGAACAATAGATTCTCCACTTCTAACAAACGCTACGCTTTATCGTAATTAATAATTTAATTTTCAATAGTGCTTTCAATTGTTAAAGCTTTTTGTACTCTTTTTTGAAACGGGGATTGATAGAAAAGGCTCATTTTAGAAAAGTGAAGCCATCTAACCAACAGAAAACTTAGACATGCAAAAAGAAGTTGGCAAACTTCTGATTTCTAATTCAGTTAAAATATTGACATTATTTTGGATGCAAATCGGGTTAATTTACATCGGCACAAATTCAGCCATTATATGAAGCTAACAATATTAAACTTGTGGCCATATAAATTTACAAAAATAAATCGAATAGTTTTTTTTGTTGTTGTTGTTATTTTGGTTGAGGAATGCCTTTCTCTTTTAAAAAACATCGGATTATTGCGAATTCGATCAGAAAATAATCTAAAAAAGAGAATGTAAAATAAACGAATTCATATTTTCACGTTCAGATGAAATATATCAATAAAATGTCATTTAAGGAGGAAATTTAGAAAAAATCTAGGCTGATAATTACAGGGAAATAATAGGAAAATATTCACATACATGGCCAAACATTTGAACTAAAAAATTTTTTATTCGAAAACATTAATTTAGTTAGAAAATGCTATGTTATACTGACCATCGAGGATATAAATATAGATCACTTACTTTCTTATTAAAAGAAAAACAGACTTTCAATACTTAATATACTTCGGGATTTTATTTTTTTTCCATTGCATGGACCTTGAATTTGGTGTTTTCTTCCTTAATAAACTATTACTAAGATTTGGCGGCTTTTGGCTGAGGTTCGGTTAAAGTATCCAAGATTATATAAATCAAGGAAGCAGTTAAAATTTTTGAATTTGTAAATAGTCACATAGTCCTTGCCATCTACTGACTTGAAAAATAAAATAATTCTGTTCCTCGTTTTACCACTGAGCCGGAGTACAAAATTTACTAAACTTGTTAGAAACTCTAACAGGCAGAATCCCCTTCCCTTCATATTCTAGCGCGCATAATCGACGAGGTATTAGAAAATCCCTTAACATTTTAGTTTTTTGCGAATTCAATGGACTTTTGGGGTCGTTTCGTATCTGCTAGAATGATTTGGATTATAACAATAACGATGAAATATGTTGTGATTCTTA